>CM020514.1:1115965-1118465 GCA_009823395.1 Thamnaconus septentrionalis | reverse complement strand
GTCAAATATTATAAAAAATGCTCCTTGGCGACGCTTTATTTTGAAAATCGCGCATCGGAATCTTCTGTCTGCAAGCTCGCACCTGTCTCGTTTAAGCCTGTGAAAACGACCTTAATTTTGACATTGCTCCCGAAAGCAACTTTTAAGTACTTTATGGCGCGTGTTCGTCCCGCACGTGTGAATCATCTCGACCTAGCTTAATATCAGCTCGCCGTCCCGACTCGTCACTGGTTGCAATTTCAGATGAGTATTTGAAAGTATTTTCAGAAGAAGAGAAAAATTCCCGAGGACGAGGGTCAGGTGACAAAAGGACGATTATTGTTGCGGTGATGTGGACCGTCACCTTGAGGGCTGAACGATAAATCGCATTTGCGATAATATCGCGATAGGACAAAGCAAGATTTTCTAACCACAAAGATTTGATTGACGCGAGTTCCGGTCACGTGACTTGCGAGCGGCACGAAGCAAAGCAAAGAAGGTAGTGAGAGGAGTCGATGCTGCGACGAGCGGACGGACGGAGCGACACGCAAGGAAAAAAGTCTTCCTGGTTGCCGCCAACTGGTGCCCGTAGTTTAGCAAAACTGAAGGGAGTTGTGTTCTCTGGCAGTGAACCGCTGCCTCGTACGTTCGCACCTTATAGCGGTTTTAACGCTGCTAGCGTGTTAACATCGGTTGAATGAAGCTGTCGCTGTTTTGTGCTTTGTGTGCACTTAGACAAAATCATTCTAAGCCCTATTAAGATGTCTCGCAAAAAACAAAACAAAAACACTAGTAGTAAAATAAAGGGTCTCTCATATTAATTCATGCTTCATTTTGCTTTTATCTTAACATTAGCCTAGCCTATAAAAAAAAGAACAAATTGTGTCTAACAAATCCGATATGTTTATTATGATGCATTTAATTTTTTGTTTGTTTGTGGAAAAATACGTGAGAGAAAGAAAAAAAAATAATCGCAAATTAAATCGCATTCGGAATGTAGAGGAAAAAAAAAAATCACAATTAGGTTATTTTCCATAATCGTTCAGCCCTAATCAGGAAGGATCACTAGTTGAGACGGTGAGTGTAGGAGAGAAGAAGGAACCCTAACCCTAAGTCCAGAGAAGGAAGAGAGGTCTCAAGTCAGAAAGAAAAAGCAAACACAGGGAATCTGGCTGGGGCCCAACATGGACAGAAATGGCAAAGTTCAGCCCCTGGCTGTACCACACAAATGAAGGCCACCTCTTTCGGAGTTCCCGTATGAGAGAACCCTCAAATTGTTCTTTCAACAAAAAAAAAAAAAATCAAGAAAAAAAATAAATAACTGTTATTCATACAAATTCTTATTTGTCGTCATTATAAAACAAGTTCGCTGCCACCACAGCTTCAAAAAAAAATCCTAGGGGAAACCCTGAAAACACTGACAGAATGGATGAAATACAGCTATTTTATGACTGACTATTCATATTGTTTCTTCAATTTCAGAGGGCTGCATGGCTTAGTCAGACCCTGAACCTTCCCCCTGTGAGGGGGTGCGGGGGGTGCAGAGCTAACCTGTTGGTCATGACAGAGATGTAGGGGCCCTGGAGGGGGCGCGGCCTCTGGTCAGCCATAGCGGTTTGTGACGTCACGGCAAGGAGACTGGCGGGCGGCCAGACGTCCCCCGCCACCTTGACAGGTTAAACAAAAAACAACAACAAACCACATTTTTTTGTCGCGCTCCGACGACACATCAACACACACTTCAGGTCAACGGAACAACTTTTCACAAGTGTGTGCGAAGTCTCGCCTCACGGCAGACGTTCGCTTCGCGTGACCCGAGGGAGTATCAAAAAACAAAAAAAAAACCGGATGCCACTCACTCTGCCTTCCACTTACTGCCCTCTGAACATAGGGGGGTTAACCATGGCCATTGCGTTTGTCTGAATGTGTTTCTGTCTACACGTATAAATACGTTGTGTTCAAATGGAACCTGGACCAGCGGGACTGACAACAAATCCCACCAGCTTGGCTGTGTGTTCATTAAAAGAATCAGAATCAGAATTACAATCAGAATCACAAAGAGCGGCGGTGACGGCTAATGACTGCTGTTAGCATCATGGTTAGCATTCCGTCACCCAGCTAGCGTGAATATCGCTAACTAGCCAAAGTGTCCGCGGTGTGTGTGTGTGTGTGAGAGAGTCTTACCTCACAGCAGCCGTTCGCTTCACATGACCCGAGAATAGGGTAGGAAGGGATATAATAAAGAAAAAATAGAACCCTAGCCGAGCACCGAGCAGCTACGGTCGGTCAGACACGGTCCTTATGTCCCGGCTGAGAGCACTTCCTGGTTCTCTGAGGCGCCTCAGCGAACCGGTCGGCGTTGGAGCAGTGACGTCACCACGTTACGCAAAGTTGAAGTTTCACTTGATTGACGTTACGGCGATGGACCGCTACGCTTCTGAATTCCTTCCTACTGTTTTTTATTTGTTTGTTTGTTTGTTTGTTTGTTTGTTTGTTTTAAAAGATAAATCATTTGATTATT
>CM020514.1:1018465-1110965 GCA_009823395.1 Thamnaconus septentrionalis | reverse complement strand
GCACACCTTTGACTTTCTAAACTAATGCATGGTATCGCCTCATTTGCTTTTAAGGTCCAAAACAAACAACTATGACTGCTGCGCTTGGGCCCCAATATAAATATAGAGTGCATACAAAATACAAAATATTCCCCCATGAAATATGAATTTTATCCCACGAAACACTAATTTTTTCCCCCCCAGAAAATATAAATTTGTGGACATGAAATACATGGAAAACTTCTATGAACCATGAAGTATCTTTATTATCATTATGATGTTGTCAATATCTTGTCGATATGTCCCACATTGAGGCAGTTATTTAATGAGGCTCCTGTTGATTACTTTGTTACAGTGGGTAGCTGACGTTAGCAGACTTCCCCAGGCTATTATGAGGCTACAAATTGATATTTCATGCGAAAAAAATTATTCATTTTGTGCGCAAATAATATCTATATTGTGACCACAATTAACGCTCTTCCCGGCCGGTGCCTGGTAATTTTCAGTCTTTTTTTTGCAAACATTTCTGGTGTGACTGTCCCCTGCTGGCCTAACACCACAATGCAGGTTATTGATGCTGTGAAAGCGAATACTGTAGACGTCGACTCTGCGACACTTGTAAACACATGTAAACGCTCCCACCGGCAACACGGGACACGTGACATGACATTTTCTTGCCGTGTTCGACACGCCGTGAAGACCGTGTGTTGTGGTGGGTCACACCCCTCCACCCTGCTGACATTTAAAGGCCTCCGCCGCGATCGAACATGCGGCGAGGCTGACGCGGAGCACAGTGACGTCATGGCAGTGGAGTCCCTGTCGACGGGAAGACGACTCTGCTCTCCCAGAATCCTCCGCTGCTACAGCAGGAAATGCAAATGGCCTGTTGATGGCAAGCAGCGACGCCTGTGTGTGTGTGTGTGTGTGTGTGTGTGTGTGTGTGTGTGTGACTGAATGATAATGACAAACGGGCTGCGCTTCCCCAGTGAGCACGCCTGCGGAACAATGATTACAGATTGGCCGGCGTGTCCCTGAGCGTCGGAAGGCCTGATTGTGATGCTAATGAGAGCTGTGACTGCTGCTGCTGCGGTGACTGTTGCTGCTGCTGGAATATATCTACAGCTGCATCCAGGACGAGTTCAGCCGGACAAAGACGGAGTCCCTGTGGAAGAGCGTCAGCTGCTGGACAAACTGGACCTCTGGCACCACCTGCTGGCCTTGGGAGGAATGACCTGGGCCCTAAAGTCTGATTCCTAAAGCTGTATTCACATTGAATTGTTAGCTCTGTTGCTCGTCCTAGCTGCTTACGTGTTTTGCATTCAGGTGGTAGCGGAGGCTTGAATAACTCCGGTGGAATGCAAACTCCTTGTGCCACCGTTTGCACAGAAAAGCGCTCTCGTCCTTCCATTGCTACTCAGTGCGTCGCCATCCATTTTGCCGGAACTTGTGCAAAGTACGTTCTGTTGTCGAGAGTATGAAATAAAATGCGAATGAACGCGATAACGTCCAGACCATAATGTATATAAAAACAACAACAACAACAACAACAACAACAACTTTATGTTCATATATTGTCATGCACAGTTCGATGTAGAAAAGTTTTAACACATATTTAAAACACTGGCGCCCTGCTCTGCATCTAGGCACGTTTTTTTTCAAAACCGGCTGCTCTGCTATTGGACGCGCCAAGATGTCGTCACAACACTCTGCGCCTGTCTGTGCTGTACCTCGCGGCAGACAGCGGCAAAAATGCGTTCAATGTGATTTCAGCTTAACTTCTTTTAAATGGAGTTCACGCACCTAAATGTTTCATTTAAAATATGTTATTATTATTATTATTATTATTATTATTATTATTATTATTATTATTATTATTATTATTGTTAATAACAGGCCGTCAATCGAACAACCTGAGCACCAGCTGGAAACAAAGCCTCGAACGTGGAACAAAGTTGTGAGCACAGTTAAGCGGGCAAAAACAGCGTCTGCCCCTGGGCCCAATGGCGTGCCATATTGGCTCTAGATAGGCTGCAGTGGTACCTATACCTAATGAAGCTAATGAAAGCAGAATGGCAGAAAGGGATGACACCAAAGGCATGGCGAAGGGCAGGAGAGATCCTGATTCCCAAGGAGAATAATTCCTCATCGATGGAGCAGTTCCGCCAAATCAGCCTTCTGAATGTAGAAGGAAAGATATTCGTCACTGTTGTGGCCCAGAGGCTCTCAGTATTCTTGCGGATTCTCAGGATGCCTGGAACACACTCATGCTATTGGGCACCTGGTACAGACAGCCTTGAAGGAGAAGAAAGACCTGCATGTGTTTTTTTCTAGATCTTGCCAATGCCTTTGGGTCAGTGCCTGATGACATCTTGTGGACAGCATTCAGCTTCTTCCAAGTCCCACAGGGGCATCACAAGGCTGGTCAAAGCTTACTTCCGCCACCTCCAGTTCTGCATAACAACACAGGCCAGTACATGGATCCATGCACCTTTGGCAGCACCTCGAGATGGGTATAATGGCAGGCTGCACCATATCTCCACTGGCATTTACCATGGCAATGGAGCTTATCATTCGAGCGTCCCGATGGGTGGTTGGAGGTGAACGGTTGAAGAGGGGGCTGAGTCTTCCTCCAATCAGGGTGTAGACGGACGACATAACGACGATAGCAACAACAAGTGCATGTACCAAGCGCCTGGAGTTTAAACCCATCAAATCCCGAAGCATCTCCATTGTCAAAGGCAAGATCGCCAATGAGAGGTTCCACGTCGACAATGAGCCCAGACCAACAGTTCTAGAGAAGCCTAGCAAAAAGCCTTAGCCGCTGGTAGAGCGCAGACCTCAAAGACATGAAGCGGGTGGAACAACTCAGGCTGGATACCATCAGTGGCCTCAAGCTCATCAACAACAGTACTCTCCCTGGGAAGCTGAGGCTGTGGTGCTTTCAGTTTGGGCTGTTACCTCGTCTCATGTGGCCAATTTCCATCTATGAGGTCACTCGATCCCAGGGGCCGGCAACCCGCGGCTCTTCTGAGCCTCTGCAGTGGCTCCTTTTGGCGTTGGAATAAATAACAACCTGTTTAAACTATTAACTGTCTGAACAAAAGAAAACTAAGAGAAAATAAACCTATTAACATGGAAATACATTTTATCAATTTTTATGGCCACGTTTACAAGGAGAGGAATTTTTTTTTTTTTTGAAACCGAGCGTGTTAAGAAAAGCATTGGAAAAAAAAAAGAGATTACATGAAGCCATCTCCAAAAATATCCGTATGAACACGGAAACACTGGAAAGTACTTACGCCAGCCCTTATGTGGCGCTGCTTGCTCACATAGCACTGCAAATACGGCAAAGAACGCACACAAAAAGACGGTGTGGACAGACAACAAAGTTGAACTTCTGCTTCGAGTTACTTACTATCTCCGCCATCTTTGCATCGTATCCACAAAGCATGGAGTCTAATAGGCTAAGTTTCATCATCAAGGCGACATATGATGTCCTGCCCTCTCCGTCCAACCTACATCTGTGGTATGGAGAAGACCCAGCCTGTCTCAAGTGTGCAGCCCCAGCAACCCTCAAACACATATTGGTGGGTTGCCAGACCAGCTTAACTCAAGGAAGTTACACCTGGCGACACAACCAAGTGGTCAAGTGTTTGGCGGCTGAGCTTGAGAACAAGAGGGTAACCACCAACACCATTGCCTGTAGATCAGGGGTCTCAAACTCAATTTACCAGCGGGCCGCTGGAGGCAGAGACTGGGTGAGGCTGGGCCGCATGGGGTATTCCACAAGAAAAGCTTAGTTAAAAATAAATTAAAAAAATAATAATAAATAAACAAAATAGTAGACAAGATTTGCAGCCTGTTTGGCTCTCTCATCTCCCAGATATGTTGCATCCTCCTCAGCATGTCTAGTTGTGACGTTTCAAATTGTATTCCTTTCTCTGTGCAAATAAGACACATCGGGGTGTCCCTGTGCTCAACAAAGAAATATTGCATCTCCCACTTTCTCTGGAATTGCCTTTGCTCATCACCAACCTTTCTCTTCACTGCAGGCTTTGAAAAAGACGTTTGGGGCTGTGGAATTTATTTTAATTCCACTTGGCGTCACTGTCGTATTTAGCCGACGCACGGAGAACGTCATTTCAGCAATGTGCATCATTTTTGCTTCTTTTTCCAGTAACAGCAGCACTGTGGTCGGTGGATAATAGCCCAGTAGCAGTTTCCTTTGCTTTTGCATCTGATGTTAATGTCTTTCATGATGAAATGAACCTCATGGCATATGTAGATGGTAGAAAGTACCGGGACAGCGAGCGCAAAAAGGCGACTGCTCCCAGAGTGTTGTCCGGCGTGTTGTTACAGGAAAAAGAAGCAAAAATGACACCATGCCGTTGTTGAGAATTTAAAAATAGAAACTATAAAAATGAAACAAATGACATATATAGAAATCTATGTCGTATTCATCATGTGAGGCAATGCAAATATATATATATATATATATATATATATATATATATATATATATATATATATATATATATATATACACACACACACACACACACATATATATACCCCATAATATACATATATATATATATGCCATCCCCAAAGTTCTCTCCAGGTTATCGGGGACTGTTATTGCCGACAGAAGGGTGTCGCTAAATGACTGCAGACCACATTAGGCTACAATTGAGTTCCTTACTTTTATTTTATCTCACCGCGTACGCATCATTTTGATTTATTTTGTCAGAGAGAGACATATTTACGTATAATGTCTCGCTGGGCAGCAACTGTTTTTGGAAGTGTGAACGCAGCGCGCAGGGACGAACGTCCGCGTTTGCCTGATACAGTAGAAACGAGGCAGCCAGCCAGGCACGGAAGAAAACTCTACATGGCAACGCTGCTGTATCTTTCACTCATTGAGAAATGTTTCTCTGCTTGCATCAAGTCCTGTCGATGTCCCGCCCTGAGAGCCATATACCCCACTGTGATTGGTAGGTTTGTTAAGCTCTGCACACAACACTGTGAAGTGCCATTCTTATAAAACTCACGGGCTGCACTAACATTAAACTTTCAAATTAAGGTGCGGGCCACAAAATATCGTCTCGCGGGCCGCAATTGGCCCGCGGGCCGCGAGTTTGAGACCCCTGCTGTAGATGCATTTTCTTTGTTTCACAGCATCTCTCTCCCTCCCTCGCTCTCTTTCTCTCTCTCTCTCTCTCAGAGAGAAACAAGACGGAGGCTGCCCGGCGACGCTCAGCTGCACACTCGATGCGGGTTAACGGGAGGGAGGGGTCTTGCGGGCCGCGCTGCCTGCTGATTGGCTGGCCGCTGGCGTAGCGGCTGCTCGGCCCCAGCGAGCTGTCACGGTTAATCAGTGGGCGGCCGGCCGGGGCGAGCGAGGCGAGCGGGAGAGAGAGAGGCGAGCCCATCGCTGCTCTCCACCGAAACAGATGATAAATCATTTGTCCATAATTAGCACTCAGCAAGGTTACAACTGACACGTGTTTTCATCTTAATTAGGCGAGAAATTTGTTCCATTAATTTAATTTGGCGTGCATGAGCGGCGCGGCTCCTAACTAAGTTAATCTTCCACCTGTCAGGGCGGCGCGCGCGCACACACACACACGCGCGCACACACACACACACACACTCTGTTGCATGGGATGAACACAACAGGATATGTCAGTGGTGAAGTTGTGTTACGACGTAACATCACAGTTTTGCCTTTAAAAATAACTTAGTGTTTTGCGGAATTTGCTGATCCAAAAAAAGGAAAATAACCCAGCTGGGTACTAATAAAAATTTTATTCATTTCTACTAAAAGCCATGAGTCACCCATTTTTTACAGGTGACTTCCGTGCAAATGTGAATTATTTACTTATTGGTAGTTTGGCCCGATCCCTCAGCTTTTGTCTGTTTGTGCGCATGTTGTGTTGTTGTGTGTTGCCTAATTGTTTGTTCTTATTTGGGTGTCTCTGTTCAACTATAGCATAATGGTATTTATCCTTTTCTTTTTTTTTTTCACCTGTCAATCGGACTGGAGATGGAAATCAGACATATGGGTATAATTGTATTTATAGCCAAAGGTTCATTAAGAACTGTTGCAGCATTAAAAGAAATAATAATACTGTAATAAGGTTACTTTTTTCAATAATGAGTAGTGTAATTACTCTTATAGAAATAGTAATCACGTTACAGTTTTACGAACTCGTTACTTGCGTTACATTGCTAGTAGCAGCTTCACCATACACGTATCACACGGAACAGAAGAGGGGGGAGGGGACGTGAATAGAACAGTGATTGGTTGGCGTTTGGCACGAGATATCATTTGCCGACCGAATGGTCGCCACCCGGAAGCTGGCACCCGCATGGACAGATGGGAAACAAATGGAAGCGTCGACAAGATCCGAACAGGCTGCTGCAAAATCTTTTTTCTGAAGAAGGTCCCTAGCTGAAAAAAAAAAAAAATCCACTTTCGACGGGTGGAGATTCAATCATTATTTTGAAAATATGCAACGAAAGGAAAACAACCTGACAGTGGAGTGCACACTTTGCCGGTGGGGGGAAGCTGCTCTCCACCGCTTATAACACTATGGAGGACCAGAAGTGCCAAAATTAAATAAATAAATACATCATGAAATAATTTTTAAATGTGTCATTAATTAATTAAAATTTGAATTAAATACAAAAATGTGTAATTAATTCATTAAAATACCAATTCATTTTCTGGATATATATATATATATATATATATATATATATATATATATATATATATATATATATATATATATATATATATATATATATATAATTATTTCACTATTTAATTAATTATTTCATGGTCCTGTGTTGCAGTGCTTCGTGAATTTATTTGTCTGTCAAACTCGCCCATTAAAGTCGGTGAGCGGATCCCTAAAACCCGATTGGTTACGCTGCACATCAAGTCAAGGCAAATCGATTCCGGATAACTGGTCGGAGAATGCAGAAATAACTTTACACTCTAAATGCTCCGAGTCAGCAGGTCCAGATTCCACATAGTCTGCAAGTTCTAAAATATCTCTCACCAACTCCCTCCAACGTCCATGGAGATCCTCCACCAAGAAAGCCGCCATGCTTTAGAAAGACTTCAGACCAAAGCAGTGGATTAGACTACATTTGAGTTAGCCCCGCCCACCGATTTTGATGGGCGGATTTGACAGATACAATAAATAGTGAAATAATTATATATATATTTTTACATAAAAATGAATTTGTATTTTAATGAATTAATGACACATTTAATTGACACATTTCTGTATTTAATTCAAATTTTAATTAGTTAATGACACATTTAAATAATTATTTAATGACGTATTTATTTATTTATTTAAATTTTGGCACTTTCAGTCCTCCATAGAACACCACTACAAACTTGAAATAGCATTTGGAGTGACAGCACGGACACATGAAGCTTGTTGCAAAGCAACGGAGTGACATGAACGAACAGCCATGCAAGCAGCTCAAACGTTCATACCAACAAAAGGTAAATAGTACCAACATCAAAATCCGAGATGGATAAGCTTGTTGCCTCGTACATAGTAGAGGAAATGTTACCTCTTTCAACTGTCGAATCGCTGTCTTTTCGAAAGATACTCGGCAAAATACCGATAGCCGGTAGCGACCAGCCGTACTCCAACAGGAAAACTTTTGCAACGGAGCTAGATAAATGTTACCCTATTATGGAAAGTGAGCTGAAGAAAACGTTTGAGAGCATTGTAACTCAGTCCTCACAACACCTGCAACCATTACGCAGTTCCATGTGCAGTGATCAGCCCTGCCACAAGTGGCGCTGCAATAAAAGACATGGCCTTCCAAGCGACTTCCTGTCACATATCCTATGCTTCCAGCGGGGGACTGTGCTTGTGGTGGTGGAAGCCGGTAAAACCGAAAATATCTCTGAAACTTAATAGAACTCCCATAGACTCAAAGGTGACTTTCTTGTACTTGTCACTAGAGAAGTCCCGATCCGATCACATGATCGGGAATCGGGGCCGATCACGTCATTTTCAAAAGATCGGGGGATATATATATATATATTTTATAAAATCATTTTGTTTTAAATTACACATCATTCATTTATTGTCACACAAAGCCTGTGACATGACACGGTGTGAGGCAAGAGAATAGCAGACCTACAAGCTCACAACGCGTCGCTCTCCCTAGGCCTGTGAGCTTGTAGATCTGCTTAGGAAGGCTGCCGGAGAATCTCAATATTGAGGCCGATACAGCCCTTACTTGTCTCTCAACTTGACGTTCTGAGAATCGGGACAGCACTTGCACTTCGCGGGAGCGCACATTTTTGAGATTGAGGGTTGAGATTGAGGGTTAAGGGAGGAATTGGAATTCACCCTTACTCTCCCTCCTCACTTACAGTTTTTTCCAAATGCTGAAACACAATTTTGCAAACTAGCCTCGTTTTACCAAAATACTTAACACAATTCACAAAACCACACACCCAAACTGCAAAACACCTCAGATATCCTGCTAAATGAAGCACTGCAACCAAAACTACATATAAGATTATCAAAGTTAAACTTTTGCACCACATGGCACACACTTCATTCATATTACCAGATTTTTGTCTAACCAGCTACACACTGTTGGGCAGAATGAAAAGCACTCTCATCTTTGGCATGCTTTGCCATGATATGATAGTAATTGTAGAAAACTCTTAGATTGTTCACATGCACAGAAATATTTGTAGATCCACACGCATGCTGTTGAAACATATTTTTTTTTTTATTTTTGACCAAACAAGCAAATGTATCTACACTGGAGTGAGCAAACATATGCTCACAAAAAACAGTTGACAGAAAACAAACATTGCAGAAAAAATAGGCAGAAAAAAAAATAGGCAAGAAAAATAATTAGGCAGCATCTTGCCGCATAGCTGGGTCTGGCCACAACGCCTCGTCCACATCACAGGCAATATCTTCCCTTGCCAGACATCGAGGGAAGAAGCACCTTGAGTGCCTTATCCATCCTTGAATCGCACCCACATCAATTTCATCACAAGCCTCTTCCATAGCCTGCACAAGAGGCATGCGCACAAACGGCTGCAGGTCGTAGACTTTCCACCACCATGCCGAAAAGAACTCTTCTATTGGGTTTAGAAATGGTGAGTATGGTGGGAGGTAATGCACGATAAATGATGGGTGGTCAGCAAACCAGTTTTGGACTGGGGCTGCACGATGGAAGCTCACGTTGTCCCATACTACAACGGACCGGCTTTGATGGTTTGCATCATACATGTGCTGTGATGGTAGTATGATGTTGTGGAGTCTGTCCAGGAATGTGAGAATGTGGGCTGTGTTGTATGGTCCAAGGATGGCATGACGGTGGAGGACACCAGGCGTGTTGGAAATGGCAGCGCACATTGTGATGTTCCCACCACGTTGGCCAGGAACATCTGTAATAGCTCTGTGGCCAATGAGGTTTCTTCCCCTTCTTCTAGTCTTTGCTAGGTTGAACCCAGCCTCATCTATAAAGATGAACTCACGTGGAATTGCATGAGCATCCATTTCCAGTACCCCCTGAAAACAAAGAATAAAATCAGTCAATACGGTGTTATCCAGTACACTGTGTGTAGTATACTGCAGTCAATGTTGTACTTACATCCGCATATGCTCGTCTGAGCTCTTAGTTCCTTTGTGAGTTTCTCTCAAATGGCACCTGAGAAAGTTGTTTCATCCTAATTTGGTTCCGCTGTAAAATGTGAGCCAATGTGGACGGGCTGACTCGTTGGATGTTGCTGAATACGGTGCTGTCCTGGATGATGTGGCTTTGAATTTCTCGTAATCTGATTTCAGTCCTTTCCAAAACCAAGTTTACTGTGGCAGCTTCCTGTACCCCAGCGAACATTTGGCCCCTTCCTCCACCATGGCTGCATCTCTCAGTCCTTTAGAGAAACAAAATGATAAAAATATAGGGCTTGGACAACGAACAGTAGAGTAAATTGTACAGGAAACTTGCACACTTACTGTAGTGTATGGCATCATGAAGTAAACGGGTGTCACCCAACTGATACACTATGACATGAGGTGTTCTACATAGTGTGAAAGAAATGTTGGTTACAGACCTGTTCTCCAGTCTAAATGTCCGGATGACAGAGGTGACAGTAAAACGGCCCAAGTTAGGCTGCACTCTCTGTCCAACCTCTTGCATTGTCGGCCCATGCTTGATGACATGATCAACTAAGGTTGCTGTGATTTCATTTGAAAGTCTTCTTCTTTGGCCATGAACTCCTCTACCAGCTCTACCCCTACCTCTCACTCTTCTTCTTCTCTACTCTTATTGTCACCCTCCCTCTTCCTCTTCCTCTCTCTGCAATGTCTTCCATTGTTGTTGTAAAAGAAAAAAGGTGCTCACCTCTTGGTCTTTTTATAGTGCTTACTGTCATATTTCCTGATTGTGCCTTTATTTTGTGTTTCTTGCCCTACTTCCTGCTTTGAGTCTTTCCCTTTTCTCCCCAGGGCTGGCATGGTGCAGCTGAGGCAGGTTCTGCTGATTAGTGAAGTGCTCTGCCCTCTGGACTAAGGCCAGCAGGTCTACGGTAGCTGCAGAGCTAGTTGAAAGTGTGTGTGGAAAAAAAGCTCATTGACAAAAGCCAACAGTGACAAGATGGAACTCTTTACACAATGCAATAACCCGCATCACTGACATGCCACAGTTAGCCACTGTCTGCAGTCAGCTAGGTTTGAGAGCCTTTTCTGAGTGGGAGTATAAATTCCTTTTGGAATACTGCACAATCACAAAACCACTTACAAAAGCTTTGGACCGATTACAAGGTGAGAATAAAGTATACGTAGGTTCCTGTAGACCTATGGCTTCTTTCCTTTATTTTTTTTTCTGTTAAACATTTGAATTAAACAAGTAATTCAATTATTGATTCATATTCATTCATTCCAGGTGAAAATGATTGCCGTTATGGCAATCTGCTATCGACACTGGAGTCTCTGATGTCAAAGACCCCGGCATTGCGTGCCGGCCTCTCAGAGATGACAGCAGATCTGCCTGATGTCATAGTGCAGGTAGGCCGCATGCACAGTGTGGGTGTGTGAGACTTACTGGCTGTAAATTTGTGTGATGAGAGAGACCTGTCGGATGCACAATTGCACATCCGTCCACTATCAAAGATGCTGTCAGATGCTTCCACTATCACAGGTTTTTAAAATTCCACACTGAAATAAGCTCTCAGAGAATATAAGATTTGTATAATGGTACTGTGTTTCTGAAGACCTCGTACAGTCAAAATGCCTGTTGCATCATTCACCTGTCAACTCCTTCCACAGGGAGGGATGTTTTGTCCATTTTAAAAGAAATAATTTTAAATTTCTCACAGGCCATCAAAACCCGCTTTGCCTCTGTTTTGGACAGCAGGGAGGCTCTCCTGGCTGCTGTCACTCTGCCAAAATTTAAGATGCGGTGGTTGAGGGAAGAGACCAGGAGAAAGGCCCTAACGACTCTGCTGATAACAGAGTGTTGTGCTTCTGCAGTGGCTGCCACCCACACTGAGGAACAGGTGGTGAGGCCTCTAGAGCTGAGTCCAGCCTCCAGCAGCAGCGAGGATGACTTTTTGTGTTTGAGGGAGAGCAGGAATCAGGATCTCTTGATCCTTACAGGGAGGTGATGGAGTACCGGAAGTCTGGGTCAGAGATGGGGGTCTTGGACTAATTCCCTACAATTAAGAACCTGTCTTTAAAATATAATATGGCAACAGCATCCAGTGCTCCGGTAGATAGGCTATTCAGCCTGGGCAGCCTTGTTCTAACTCCAAGGAGGAACAGGTTGGGAGAGAAGCGTTTTGAGAGAGTCCTCCTCATGAGGTATAACCACTATGTTAACCAGAATTAGAACAAATAAACTGATACATTCAGGAGTTTATTTTTTGCACAAGAAAAATGCACTACAGCAGCTTATTAACTGTATTTGTTTTGAGGTTATTGTATATGCGTTCACTAATTTCAGCAATCTGCTCTCCTTTGCACTTCGTTTGTCTTTTATTTTCTCTCTTCTATACACAGTGCTGGTAAGGCCAGTCATTTTTATTTCAGAATACATTTTTGCGGAAGTTAATATTTGTTTTTTGCACTTGTTATAAATTGACAATCATATCCATTGATTGATTGATTGTTTGCACTAGACAGTGTTTGTTAAACATTGAGGAAGTAAATATTTGTTTGTTTGTACTTGATTGCACAAGTACACTTTTTTTTGTGCTTTTTTTTTGCGCTAGCCAGTTTATGTTAATTGACATTAAACAGCCTACTTATACCAGTATTGGTAAGGCCAGTCTGTTGTTCTAAATAAAGAGCCGAAAGAACACTCCTTCTTTGTCTGTTCTCCTTCCATTTTAAGCATCTCAGGCAGTTTTAGAGTATGCAGAAAAAAAAATGTAAGGAGTAATATAACTAATTACTTTCTCTGGAGAGTAATAAAGTAATGTACGCCATTACTACTTTTGAGAGAAATATATATGTAATATATTCCTCTTTTGAGTAACGAGCCCCAACACGGGTTATGGCCACGAGGTAATGATTGTTGTCATTCCCACCCTAGCCTACTCTTGAATATGAAAACAGGTTATTATTACCTCAATTCAAAAACGATAATCAGCATCACTCCAAAACTGAAAGCTGCAAATAGACAACCATCCCGCTACCGGCACAAATTAACCATATCATGGCCACGAGATAATAACACGTGGGCACGCATTCACCATCTCGTGGGGACACGTTTATTGTCTCGTGGGCCACGGGTTTATTATCTTATGGGCAGAATATAGTAATGCATGGCCACACTTATTATTTTTTTTCATCCATGTCACCAGGGGGGCTCCGTTATAATCAAATCAGAAATAGTGTTGAAATAAAATAGAAGTTCACAAAACACATTGCTGTTTCACAGCAGGTTTTCACAGCTGAACCTTGACCTTCAAATTACATTTGAATCATTGGAACTCAATACTCTCAGTGTCTTCTGTGAGAAGTAATGTTGTACAACACGATGCGGCACTTGATCTTAAAAAATGACAGAACTTAAAGCAAATTTGACTGCACACCCGTTGGATTTCAATTACCTTAAAATCGAGGAATACTGGTACACGGGCTCCCCTATGAAAACCTCCCCATGTGGCATCCATTTTCTTAACACACAGTCCTCAATGAAATATCCCTGAGCCTGCTGCCTTCACCTCAGTCAGGGGACGTGCCGACTGGAACAATTCTGCCAATGTGGAATTGGACTTTTGTTCTTCCACCAACTCCCTGCGTGACACATAAAATGGACAGTTAGACTATTGTGTGAAGGAGTCAGTAACAAAGACTTTCTTTTCCGACTGCTCCTCACCACCGGCGTCCGAACCCGCTGTCATCATCGCGCGCATCACAGCTCACGCTTTGAACATTTCCGGGAAACACTTTTCATTTTCAACCGGCTTACTTGTGCCAAGCGGTACCAGGGCAACGAGCGGACGGCCTGGAAGATGAGGCCAAATGCGGCCCTATGATGACCTGGATACCTTCCACAGGCAGAGCAGGACGCCACTCCATTAAACAAGTCAGACTGTAAGACCAGTTTGTGTAATGGTACAGGGAAAACTGACATTCTCATACCCCTTATGGGAACGAAAGAACCCGTATCTGTCTCTTAGGAAAACGGCAGAGTAGACCCCAAAATGAATTACTCAAATGCCGCTGTATCCCGCAACATTACTTCCGGAACTTTGTCCTGACTTCCCACCGGAGACATGAAACCCTTTAAAATAAATTGCAGAAATTATTTCAAATCAGGATTTATGAACACGGATGGTGGGACACCCCCACCCTCACAGCACCAGAAACTGACGCAGCCATGGCAGCTGGCTTCACCGAACCACCACCATACTTTACGCGTGTTTTATGCACAGGACAATCTTTCTTCCAATGCCCTTTTTTGTGAGAGAAATGACAAAAATTATCATGCTCACAGACCCGATCACCTCTCTGACCCGGCACAAACCCAGCTCCCGCAGATTTGTCCCAGGAGGACATGCTCTCGACCAGATTGGCACAGGCAAGGATATCCACTCTGTCTCTCGTAAGCACGCTGAGCCTGCTGGGGAGTCATCACACTGATTGCTGGTTGGTGTATCTGTTTTTCTCTCTGTCCTGTCTGCCACCCTGGCTCACTCTGCTCCTTTCTCTCTTTCTCTGTCTCTCCTCTATTATTGTATTTCACCCCAACTACTCATAGGCAGATGATGGCCCTCTGGAGTCTGGTTCTGCCCTAGGTTTCTTCCCACTGGGGAGTTTTTCCCAGTCACTGTCGCATCTTGCTTGCTCCGGGGGCCCGGTTGGTTCTCTCTGATTGTATAAAGCGCTTTGAAACGCCCTTGGTTGTGATTTAGCGCGCGTACAAATAAAGTTTTATTATTATTATTATGACTTGTCCAGGGTGTACCCTGCCTTCGCCCTAAGACAGCTGGGATAGGCTCCAGCAGACCCCCGTGACCCTGAATAGGAATAAGCGGGTATAGAAGATGAATGAATGAATGAATGTATTATTATTATTGTGAAAAGTTCTCCAGTTGGACGAGCCCCCAATTGTTATGGCCTGGCTCTGTGACCACAACAAAAACCAACTCCACGGAGGACAGAGGAACAATGAAAAATATGAGTTTATTTGCAAAATAAGGGATATGTGCAACTGAATCATAATCAAAACACAAAATAAGGAAAACACAAAGTGGTGCAGGCCGAGTCTCCAGATGTCAGCAGGGAGAGAGAGCGAGTGACAGTCAGTGCGTTTACATGCAGAGCTTAATTGGACTAAACAATAATTTGGTTTTCTCGTCCAATCAGAGTTCTCACCTTGTCCCCGTATACATGCAGCTGAGAAATTCGAATTATTGACGGGAACGTGTCATCCTCCCAACACTAGGGGTGGCGTGAGTCTTTTCAGCTGGTCAGCTGCTTCCAGTTGACATATTACATCATTATGATATGTACGATAGTTCATAATGTACGTGTTACTTACTTTGCAGATAAGGTGTACCCTATTTCTTGTGCTCATGGCAGACAAAAACGTTGTTTGCTGTTGGAGGGCTACAACAACACAATGTCTTCCATGCTACGCTTTGTGCCGTCACTACGGATCCGAAACTCTCGTTCTTGTTGGATGCGGGTTCGGAGTACAGACTGGTGGGAGAGGGTCGTATTGAAGGAGTTTTCGGACACGGAATGGAAAGACAATTTCCGAATGACGCGCAGATCATTCGACAAACTTTGTGGACTAATGAAAGATGTTTTAAGCCCCTAGGAGTTGAGTGTTTGAACGCCAATTCCCCTCCAGATGAGAACCGCTATTGTTTTATACAAACTGGCTAGCTTTGCAGAATACAGCGTCGTTGCAAACCAGTTTGCAGTGCACAAATCCACAGTTAAAAAGTTTGTGTACAAGTTTTCGCAAAGGAATGGTGTCTTCAGTTATGCACACGCTCATTAAAGTGCCGACTGTGGAGGAAGCTTGTGCCACTGCACGTTGGTTCCAGCAGAAAAACAGTGCATTTACCAAAAATAAAAATAAATCAGAAGAACATCTTTTTGGTGTGCTTTTATTTACAAAGTTAAAATTCTTCTAACTTACAAAAAATGTGAACGAAAAGGTAGAAATATAAATACGAACGAATACCTATTTGATCAGGGGTGCGCAAAGCTGGAGCCCTGCATTTGCTGCGCTACCTTTTCAAAAAGGTCTCCGTTGCGTGTTATTTTAATATGTCCATAACCCCGGTCTCATCCTCTCTCCAAATGTGAACATTCTTATTCGCGTTCGCCAGGTTGTTTCGTGCCGTCTGTTTTGTTAGATGATGTAGTTCTGCGGTCATGAGTCGCGAGAGGGAGGCGTGACGCGTGCGCACTCGCATTGTCCAGTTAATAGTCCGACTAAGGCGAATACATGGTAGAGAAATTCAAATTCCAATCGCATTATCTGGGTGTCTCAATCTGAGTTCTCCGATTCCAATCGGAGTTCTCAAACTCCGATCATAATCGGACTAAGGTGTTTACATGCACATGAGT
The DNA here is from genome assembly GCA_009823395.1 of Thamnaconus septentrionalis. Classification (NCBI taxonomy): domain Eukaryota; kingdom Metazoa; phylum Chordata; class Actinopteri; order Tetraodontiformes; family Monacanthidae; genus Thamnaconus; species Thamnaconus septentrionalis. The sequence goes on along the minus strand of CM020514.1, from coordinate 1,094,883 downwards.
TCTCCGATCATAATCGGACTAAGGCAAAAATTTGAATTTCTCTAGTGCCATGTAAACACAGTGACTGAACAGCCCCCCTTTATAGATTTGGCACATCCTCAGGTGTTCCCAATTAGCAGGCTCCACCTCACAGGGAACCCAGGGCCATCCCACATTCTTGACAGCAAACAAATGTAAACAAAGAAAAGCAATCATAATTCTCGTAAATCTCACGTGACAAGATTTTACGAGAATTACGGCTTATGCGCTTCACACCGTTCAATGGAAACACCTGCAAATCACAATTGTACTTTGTCGGAATTTTAGAAATATCGCTTTTATTTTGCGAAAAACTGTAATGGAAATGCAGGTAATGACACTGTCCCATATCCAGTGGCAGGCCGTGCATTTCATGCCTAGGCCATCAGTGACAACATATTTACTTGACTTGACTTATTCTGCCGCATTATCTGGAGTTCGGTCATGGGGACAGCAGCCTCAGCAGAGACACCCTTACTTTCCGGGCCCCCCCGACTTCCCTGGCCTTAGTCACCTCCTCCAGCTCATCCGGTGGGACCCCAAGGCGTTCCCAGGCCAGCCAAGAGACCTAGTTCCTCCAGCGTGTCCTGGGTCTTCCACGAGGCCTCCTCCCGGTGGGACATGCCCGGAACACCTGCCCAGGGAGGCGTCCAGGAGGCATCCCAAACAGATGCCTGAGCCATCTCAGTTGGCCCCTCTCGATGCGTAAGAGCAGGAAACTCATTTCGACCGCTTGTATTTGCGATCTTGTTCTTTCAGTCATGACCATAGGTGAGGGTGGGAACGTAGATCGACTGGTAAATCGAGAGCTTTGCCTTTTGGCTTAGCTCCTTCACCACGACAGACCAGTACAGCGACTGCATCACTGCAGACACCTGTTGATCTCACGCTCCATCTTCCCTTCACTCATGAACAAGACCCCGAGATACTTGAACTCATCCACCTGAGGCAGGGTATTTCCACTGACCTGAAGAAGGCAAGCCACTTTGTGCGGTCGAGAACCAGGTGCTGATTCTCACTTCTCGCTTCACACTTGGCTGGAAACCGCCCCAATGCACATTGGAGGTCCTGGCTCGATGAAGCCAACATGACCACATCATCCGCAAAAAGCAGAGACGCAATCATGTGGTTCCCGAACCGGACCCCCTCCGACCCCTGGCTGGCCCTAGAAATTCTGTCCATGAAAATAAAGAACAGAACTGGTGACAAAGGGCAGCCCTACTGGAGTCCGACATTCACTGGGAACAAGTCTGACTTACTGCCGGCAATACTGTAGCTAACCCCAACCAGACAATGGTTAAGCTTACTGATGTTTTAAAAAGCCTTTATTCATGTTCAGCCGTCATCCTTATTTGAACATGAATCTATTTGTCCTTCATGAAGGGTTTTCCTATTAAATAGGAAACCCTTTCGCCCTTTGCCCTGTCAGCACTCACCACACTTGCGAAGCATTTCTGTAGCGTCGCCCTTTGCGCAGCACCTAAACGGTCGCGGGACACTGGGAGAGGCAAACTGTCAGGAGAAAATGTGTCAGGGCTGATAGAACACTCCTGCTCAGCGGCATGCACACAGGAAGACTCAGCAGTGCCCTCTGTCTCTTTCTCGAGCCCAACCTCTGCGGAAAAGGCAGGCATCAGGAAACTATCAGAGAGAGAGACAGTATTAATATCGGTGTTAATTTTGTGGGCTTGCGTACGAGTGACAACACAGGAAGGAAACAGCACAGAGGACGGCTTGGCTATTTCAGTGCATGGGGGAAGGTCTAATACTTCCAACGCGGATATAACTTTACCACCAGCGATGTCGTTACCCATGAGAAGTTTGATACCTTTAATTGGCAGTGCATGACAGACAGCGACAGGAAAGATGCCGGTTACAAATTTAGATTGAATGTGGACACGATGTACAGGATGAGGAACATAACCCATTTCTATGCCACTCAGAATAACACTATAGCCACAATAAGACAACTCAGAAAAAGGCAGCCTGTCAGCGAGGATCACAGACTGAGAACAACCAGTGTCACGCAGAATACGCACAGAGCGATCATCTTCAGGCTCACCAGTTAAGGAAACCACACCATTAAAAATAAAGGGCTGAGGTAGCACTAATGTGAGGCTCAGCTTTAATTAAACCGACACATTTTGGCTGTGACCGGTTTGGAGCAGATTGCTGCTTGCATTTTAAAGCAAAAAAACAGTTTGAGATGAGATGCCCAGGTTTGTGACAATAAAAACACTCCCCATCCTCTTTCTTGGGACTAACCGTCGGGGGAGGGTTTGGACAAACTGGGGGCTGGTGATTCTTTTCCTCAGAACCCGATGAGAAAACAGTCCTTTAAGTTAGGACAAACTCGTCAGTTAATACAGCAGCAGACGGGAGTTTCAACACTTTATGTTCATTTATACAATTCTACAATTCGTTCTGGCAAACACTTCTCAAAGTCTTCCAATAAAATTAGTTATCTCAAAGATTTGTAATCACACAGTTTACAAGCAGTACTCCATTTATCAAATAGCATTCCCTTTTCCCTAGTGAACTCTACATAAGTCTGGGAAGGGGTTTTCTTGTGATTTCTAAATTTTTGTCTGTAAACTTCAGGCACCAACTCGTAAGCGCGGAGAATTGCAGCTTTTACAGAATCATAATGTAGGAAGCGCAGCAATAGCTTCTTGAGCTTTCCCATAAAGTTTGCATTGAAGCAAAAGGACCCAAGCTTCAGGTGGCCATTGTAAAGCATTGGCAATTCGTTCAAATGCTTCGAAATAGAAGTCTACTTCAGTCTCACGGAATGTCGGCACTAAAACAATGTTTTTGCCAACATCAAAGACAGACGGTGGGGAAGTGGTAGATGAAGAGGATTTACTTATTGGACCTTGTATGGCTTCTTAGCTTCAATCTCCATTCTTTTTACCTCAAGCTGATGCTGCAGCTGCAACTCAGTCTGCCGGGCTTGAATCTTCTCTTGAGATTCTAATTTGAGGCGTGCAAGGCGGACCGTCAGGCGAGCCTGCTGTTTGGAACCCGGACTAGATAGAGGGTTGTATCGGGGCAATGTGGCAGGTGGCTTCTCTATCTCCAATTCCTCACCTGTGGTTGAGCCACCCTCGACGTCAGCATTATTGGGAGGAGCACCCCCAAGTGGTAGACGACCAGCCTCTCCACCTAGGATGACATCCTCCAACACAGCTGGTTCAGTCTGCACTGGTATTTCTACAAGCTTCATTTCCACTAATTTATGAAGCATTAGAGCCTTAAGCTCCTTTTTCAAAACTTGTCGGGAAACTGTGAGACAGAAGTCATTGACATCTATGTGTTACCAGTGTTAAAAAAAACTGTAAACAGAATATTCAGAACCATGCCCAACGACTTGCAGGGCTCACGTCCAAATGCATGAACCTCATTATTTGATGTTTTCGCATCGTTTGACACAAGGATTCAACATTGTATCAGTATTTATAGCTCAGAAAAGTGAAAAAGGATCATAGGTGCCCTTTAAGATATTGTGTGACACTACCGCTTTTGATTCTTTCATTTTGTCATCAGTCTTGCCATTCTCAGATGAAACATACTCGGGTTCTTTTATCTCTGTGCTTGGTATGGGGTTAAATATTCTACATGTACCTCTGCATAAAATTATGTGGTCCTGTGATCTTTTCCAGGGGGAAGTGACAGTTTGTGTGCGTCCAGCTTTGCCCTTAGATGGGATCACCATGATTTTGGGCAATGAAATCTGTTTGAGTCTGGTTTGGGTGAAGGGTCCACCTCCTGCTATTGTGGTTCCAGACCCCCTGGTCAGCAGTTGTCCTGACATAAATGAGGCAGAATTTCCTGAGGTGTTTTCCGCATGTGCTGTGACGCATGTGCAGTCAAAAAGCCAAGGTGAACCCTGACACTCCTAAGCAGAACGTGAGAGGTCCTAATGTTCCCTGATCTATCCCCCACAGTGAGTTAGTGAAGGAGCAGCAGGCTGTTTAGTCCCTGGCGGTTTTGCTGGAAATGGCTGTCCCTATTGGTGAGGTGAAGAATCATGCCCAGTGTTGTTTTGTTGAGAATGACGTACTGCTGAGAAAGTGGGTGCCAGAGTGGAAGGATTTTGTTGGGGATCCTGTCTACCAAGTTGTGGTGCCGTTTGCTTTCGCAGTTTGGTGTTGCAGGTTTCCCATGATGATTCCGGTCACTTGGGCATCAGGAAGACGTACAACCGTATTCTAAGGTGTTTTGGCCAAGGTTGAAAAAAGATGTGTCGGTGTGCATAAAGTCATGCCATACACGTCAACAAACTAGCAAGCCGAACCAGAGCTTAAAACCTGTGCCACTGTTTCCAATACCAGCAATAAGCCAACCTTTTGAACACTTGATCATAGACTGTGTGGGGCCCTTACCTCCTTTTAGGTCAGGGGCTTATCTGTTGACTGTGATGTGCCAGAAGACAAGGTATCTGGCCGCATACCCTCTTGCGCACAGTCACCGCAAGGTAGGTGGTGTGTGCTCTAACACAGTTTACCTCCATCTTTGGTGTTCCCAGAGTTATACAGTCTGACCAAGGGTCTGACTTCTCCTCTCATCTGTTTTCCCAGGTCTTGAAGCAGTTACGTGTTCAGCACAATCAAGCCTTTGCGTACCACGCTCAGATCCAAGGTGTCTTGGAACATTTTTATTAGACACTTAAGTCCATGTTGCATGCGTACTGTGTTCAGATGAAGGGGGACTGGGAGGAGGGCTTGCCTTAGCTGCTATTAGTGGCAAGGGGGGTTGTTTAGGTAAGCACAGGGTTTAGCCCTAATGACCTGGTGTTTTGGCATTAGGTGTGGGTAGGGCTGGGCAATATTGAACAAATCTTGTATCTCGATATTTTTTAGCTGAATGGCGATACTCGATATATATCGATATTTTTCCACAATGTAATTTTGGTTCCCTCCAAAGCTCCCTGTTAATGTTTTCTTTAAGGCAAACCCTTCAAAGAACACAAAAACTAAGTTATCAGCCTCATACCAAATGTCAAACAGGCACATTTATTTATTTATTTTTGTCTGCACAATATCATACTGTATAAAACAATGAAAAAAAACTGCCTGGATAAATAAATAAAAAATCTTCTTGATACCTTTCCTACATAACAAAAATACACACAAAAACTAATAAAAAAAATACTGTGCAATTACACAAACTGTAACAGGCAGACTTGTCCACTAAGGTTGGCAGTTGTGCCAATCACAAAACACAAAGTGCATCTCTTCTTTGTGCAAATTTTAAATAACAAAACATGTAAACAACAGAAATTGCGTCTATTGTATTTGTGCAAATCTCAAATAACTATAGAATAAAACAAATGCAAACAAAATTAAAACAAGCCAACTTCTGTTCATTTTACAGGTTTTGTGCCAGGGATGCCCTGTGGCAAATTACAATGTTCCCACTGCAACTGAAAACCCTTTTAGAAGGGGAGCTGGTAGCTGGCACACAAAGGTACTTTTTTGCCAGCCGGCTCAATCCTGCAAAGTTAATTTCATGATTCATCCACCATTTGAGAGGGTCAGCATTACTCTCAGACAAGCTGACAACAGGTAGCTAGAAATGGAATGGGGGCCATGTCTTTAGCGATATAGTAAGCCACCGCATTCGTAATTTCATGCCATTTTTCACTTCCGTTCATACGGCACAGCACAACCGAACGAAGTTTGGAGTGTGGTTTATTTCTGGGCAGGAGGCTGTGGAGGCTTTGCGGTCTCGGTGGCGACACGCAGTTTAGCACATTCTTCGTATCCCACTTTATGGCGTAGTTGTAGATGGCTGTTACAGCCATAGTTGCTTTTGTTTGTTTTGCTCTTTCCTCTTCTGTTCCAAGAGACCTACCTGTCCAGATACCTGGCCTTGGAGGCACTGCTTCGCCTCTCCTCTCCTCTGATTGGTGCAGCGCTGAGGAGGATCGGCTCTCCAATCAGGAAACACCTTCCCAGCACCTGACTCCTCATTGGTGCGGCACCTGCTCCATTCGGCCTCCATTTGTCCGAGAGTACAAGAAGCCAAGCCACTTGTTCTGCCGGTGGCTGCCAGCTGAGGAGGAACTTTCGACCTGTGTTGTTGCACTTACGTCTGTACAGAAGCCCTTGCAGAACTCCGTGCCTTTTGTTCCACTGTAGTACCTGGCCCTTAGTTTTGTTTCGTTAGAACTGTGGGGTGTGGCCAGGGATTTAAGTTTTAATAAACAGATCTTTTTGTTTTTGCACCATAGCCTAAGTTCATGTATAGCAACACTGGGTGCAGGGTTGCAGCACCAGCACCAGCTGGAGGTGAAAAGAATGAAGATTGAAGCAGAGAAGGTTGCAACTGCGTAGGCTGGAGCTTGAGTCACAACGGCTGACTCAAGGGTTGAACACGTCTGCTGGTCCAGAAAGCAAATCCTTTTCGTCTACCACTTCTACACCAGCTGTCTTTGATGTTGGTAAAAATATTGTTTTGGTGCCAACATTTCGTGAGACTGAAGTCGACTCCTATTTTGGAGCATTTGAACGAATTGCCAAAGCTTTACAATGGCCACCTGAAGTTTGGGCCCTTTTGCTCAAATGCAAACTTTATGGGAAAGCTCAAGAAGCTATTGTTGCGCTGCCCGTTGAAGAAAGTTTAAATTATGACTCGGTAAAAGCCGCAATTCTCCGCGCTTACGAGTTGGTACCTGAAGCCTATAGACAAAAATTCAGAACCCACAAGAAAACCCCTTCCCAGTCCTATGTAGAGTTTTCTCGGGAAAAGGGAATATTATTTGATAAGTGGAGTACTGCTTGTAAAGCGTGTGATTATGAGTCTTTGAGAGAATTAATTTTATTAGAAAACTTTAAGAAATGTTTGCCAGACCGAATTGTAATATATATAAATGAACAAAAAGTGTCAAAGCTCTCATCTGCTGCTGTATTGGCTGACGAGTTTGTCTTAACTCATAGAACTGTTTTCTCATCTGGATCTGAAGAAAAGACTCGCTAGCCCTCAGTTCGTCAAAACCCTCCCCCGACAGTTAGTCCTAAGAAAGAGGAAAGGGAGTGTTTTTACTCTCATAAGCCTGGACATCTAATCTCAAACTGTTTAGTGTTAAAACGCAAGCAGCAGACTGCTGCAAACCTTTCACAGCCAAAAGGTGTCAGGCTAGTCAAAGCTGAGCCTCACACTAGTGCTACCTCTGTTAGTGAAACTCCAGATAGTCGATTTCAACCATTCATTTTTAATGGTGTGGTTTCTTTAACTGGTGAACCCAAAGATGATCGTTCGGTGCGTATTCTGTGTGACACTGGGTGTTCCCAATCTGTGATCCTCGCTGACGCACTGCCGTTTTCTGAATATTCTTATTGTGGCTATAATATTGTTCTGAGTGGCATTGAAATGGGTTATATTCCTCATCCTGTACATAGTATCCACTTACAGTCTAAATTTGTAACCGGCATCTTTCCTGTCGCCGTCTGCGTGCACTGCCAATAAAAGGTATCATCCTTCTCATGGGTAATGACATCGTTGTACTGGATGTTCCTCCACGCACTGAAGTACCCAAGCCGTTTCCTTCCTGTGTCGTCACTTGTGCGCAAGCCCGCAAAATTCACGGCGATGTTAAACCTGTCTCTCTCTCTGATAGTTTCCTGATCCTGCCTTTTCCGGAGAGTTTGGGCTCGAGAAAGAGACAGAGGGCACTGCTGAGTCTCCCTGTGCACCTCCCGCTGACCAGGAGTGTTCTATCAATCCCAAAACATTTTCTCCTGACAGCTTGCCCCTCCCAGTGTCTCGCGACCGGTTAGGTGCTGCGCAAAGGGCGGACCCGACCTTACGGAAGTATGGTGAGTGCTGACGGTGCAAATAACAAAGGAGTTTCCTACTTGTAGCCCAGGTCTGGAAATGACTCCGTGTTTTTTTTTAGTTGAAGTTTCCTTGAAAATGGTTGGTTTTGACTGTGGGATGGACAGTGCATTGAGCAGTCATTGAGAATATGTGGAACAGTTCATTTTATTTTTAAGTAAATAAATAATTCATCGAAGCTTATCTATATGCACTAAAAACAGTTAAAAGTGGGTTAAAAGTGTTAAAATGGAGAAAAGAGTGAACGAGTGGTGTTTTACTGGGTAAGTTGCTAGAAAAAATATCTTAAGTGAAGCTGTGTAATTCCGAATAAAGTATGACGGCTTTAAATCGTTATATTTTCACACTTCAACCTTATAGAGCAGCGCAAGGGACAGAGTGATCATGCCGACCTGGTGGGGTAAAGCTCGGTAATGTTTGCATATACTGTGATTCAGCGGTGAGTAAACTTAAACTGTTTTAAGGCAGCTGATACTTCATGTTTAACGGGCCACGGGGCAGCGGTGCCAACGTAGCGGTAAGCTGAACCACTTCTCCAGAGTGTGCCGCTCTGCACCGGCCCCTGCGAACCCCCGGCCTCGCTCATTCGCAACAACCATCCATTCAGTGGGCTCCAGCACCAGGCCATTCAAGTGGTGCATGGTGGAGCTGGATGGTGTCAGCCTATCACTGCTGCTAGACACTGCAGCTTCCAGATCCATCCTCAACGAGTCCATAGTGCGCCGACTTTTCCCTCGAATGTCGATCAAGGCTGGTGCGGAAGATCTGTACGGTTACGGCCACCCAAAGATTGGCATGGTGGGCACTGCCACCTTCGTTGTACGTTACGGCTCCAGGACTCTGCCAGCATTCACCTTCCAGGTGTCTCGCCAGGGCGCCAACCTCCTTGGTTTCGACCTGTTCTGCACCCTGGGCTTCTCCATCACGGATAACCTGGGCGCCACTATACTGACGGTGGCCACACCCTGGCTGCACCGCTGGCCATCCCTGTTCGCCGGGCTGGGTTGCCTCACTGCTTCAACCACCAGCCGCTCGTTGATCCAGCTGTGACCGCAGTCATCCAACCTCTGCAGCGGCTGCCCCTCGCACTGCGTGACGATGTCACGGCTGAGCTGCAGAAGCTCCTGGACGCAGGCATCATTGAGCGGGTGGACACTTCTCCGTGGATCTCCAACCTGGTCGTGGCGAGGAAGAAAACGGGTGGCCTGCGGCCCTGCTTCGACCTCAGGCAGGTAAACAAGTCCATGATCCCCGATAAGTACCCGCTATCCACGACGGAAGAGCTTTCCGCCAAGTTTCGCGACTCAATCCTCTCTCAGCTCCGTACCTTCATCCAGGAGGGATGGCGTGCCAAGGTGCCGGAGGAGCTGGCGCCCTACCACCATGTCAGAAACGACCTTTCCTGCTGGAATGATGACTACGTGGCGAGGGGGCTGTGTGCAGTGATTCCCAGCGCCCTGCGAGGCCGCATCCTGACCATGGTCCACGAGGGTCACCTGGGCGTTGTCAGAGTCAAACAGTGCTGCAGGGGCTTGGTCTGGTGGCCAGGCATCGAGACGATGGTGAAGGACTGTACGGCCTGTCTCACCAGCGGCAAGACGGGCCAGCCACCGCCACCACCGTTGCAGCCCCTCCTGTGGCCAGCTGCTCCATGGTCCCACATCCAGGTGGACATCTGTGGGGAACTTCATGGCATCCCCCAGCACCAACGATTCCCCCTGGTGGCCTATGACCTTCACTCCAAATTGCCTGAAGTGCGTCCTGTTGGGTCAGTAACCACCCAGGTGGTCACTGACTTTCTCTCCTCCCTCTTCGCCCGCTGGGGCGTGGCCGACACCATCACTACCGGCAACGGGCCCCAGTTCATCTCGGCGAATTTCGCCTCCTTCGCGGAGAGAAGGGGGATCAAGCACGTCAGGACTGCGCTGTACCACCCACAAGCCAACGGTGGTGTGGAGAGGTTTAACCAGACCCTTAAGAATGGACTGAGAGCACACCTTGCTGATAATCTCCCATTCCCAGTAGCACTGCAGAACACCCTGTTGCACTACAGAGCGACTCCTCATGCTACGACCGGCTGCTCTCCAGCTCTCCTCATGCGGGGACGTGAACTCCAACTTCCCTTGGATCGTCTACGGCCCCCTCAGCCACACACTCCAGCGGTAACAACACCACCCAGTGACAGAGTGGCAGAGCAGCAGCATTGCATAAAGCAGCACTTCGACAGGGTGCGTCGGGTGAGGCGTCCCGCACTCACAGTGTCAGACTGGGTTCAGATCCGCAGACCCAGTCGCTCCCACAAGCTGCTTTCGTTCTGGTCAGCACCACAGCAAATCACGGAGCAGCTGGGACCGGCCACTTTCCGTTTGGCTGATGGCTCACGGTGGCACGCCAGCCGCCTCAGACGAGTCTCTTCATTGTCGGCCTCCAACCGGAAGGCTGCAGGTGATCCGGGTCACATGGATGTGGACTGGGACTTTTCCCCTGCACAACCAGGGGCCCCGGCAGCAAACACACCAGAGCTGGATGCACCAGCTGCACCCCTGCATCCTGAACCACGCCCGGCTCGGGTTTGCCGGAGACCTCCTTACCTCAAGGACTATGTTTAAAAGTTCAGGGCCCACTTTAGTGTAGTGCATAACCTGTCACGTGGCAGAAGTACTTTGAATGTATTTATGGTTTCACAACTACAAATCAAAGCTTGAACTAAAGATAGAGTTTTGTTGTATAACTAAACCTTTTGAGAACTTTATTGAACCAGTTAATGCAATTTGGATTTCCTTTGACCTGCTTATAGGTCAGGTTTTTTTTGTTGGATGACATCGTTTAAAAAGGTGGCATCCACGTTCCATCATCCATCAGAGCGCTTCCTGTCAGATTCGTGTGAGGCTTCCAGAGACTGTTCTAGATCCCAAGATCTCAGGATTCCCAGTGTGAGCTGGGTGGCGAGCCGCATCGAACTCGAGAATCGTGAAGGATCCCCGATTCCCCTTCTTCACGGACTGTGTGGTAGGATAAACACATACACTGATACACTGACACAAATCGGAGGAGAAAACAAAAAGGGCCCCAACACAGACCTTGGGGAAAAGGCTTTTATTTTTCCTGCTTTATTATTTTTATTTATTATTTTTCATTTAATGTTTTACAACAAACTGTTGTGTTTCATTGTGTTATTGCCTCATAATAAAAAGTTACACACAAAAAACCCAAACCACTGTTGCCTGTGTCTTTTTGAGTTTCAACGTTAAGGGCTCTCACAAATTTAAAGTCTTCTGTTATTGGTCCATTCATTATTATAGCTTATTACTTACCTGTGCTCTGTTCTAACTTAGTAACAAGGATGTAACCCTTGTTACTAAGTTAGAACAGAGCACAGGTGGACACTTGATGGATGACGGTGTTTTGTTGTGCAAATGGTCCCCTCCTCTGTCTGATTTTGATTGGAGCGCTGTCTACCAAATAGTTGTACCCTATATATCGGCCACAGGTTTTAGCTATGGCTCATGAAAGTCAATGGTCTGGGCATCTTGGTATTACAAAAACATATCAGCACATCCTCAAATATTTTTATTGGCCAGGATTAAAGTCGGATGTAGTAAAACAATGCAGCTCCTGTCTCACCATGTCAGATTGCCGGAAAACCCAACCAAATAATTCCTCCTGCTCCCCTATACCCAATCCCTGCAATCGGAGAGCCATTTGGACGCATCATAATTGATTGTGCCGGGCTGTTACCGAGAACAAAAAGTGGAAATCAGTATCTCCTACCTATTATGTGCGCCGCCACCCGTTTCCCCAAGGCTATTCCGCTGTGAAATATCACAGCACGATCCGTGGTTAGAGCCTTAACTCGGTTCTTCTCCACGTTCGGTCTTCCTCGTATAATTCAAACAGACCAGGGCACCAATTTGAAATCAACTTTATTTAAACAAATTCTAGCAACTTTACAGGTGCAGCATACTTTCTCCAGTTCTTATCATCCCCAGTCACAAGGCACCTTAGAGCGCTGGCATCAGACGCTAAAGTCAATGCTCAGAAAGTATTGCACCGAAACTGGCCTGAGTTGGGACGAAGGAATTCCTTTTGTTGTGTTTTCAGCCTGTGAAGCCGTACAGGAATCCCTTGGTTTTAGTCCCGCCGAACTTGTATTTGGACACACACCCCGTGGCCCATTAAAGTCCTTACAGGAAAAGTTCATGTCGTCAACTTCTTCTCCTCCGATCAATGTCCTTGACTTTGTTAGCCAGTTCCGTGAGCGTTTGCACCGTGCCCACTCGATTACAAGAGAATCTCTCTCTTATTCACAATCTGCAATGAAGCACCGCTTTGATCGTTCTGCCGTTTCCCAACAGTTTCAGGTTGGCGATCAAGTTTTAGCATTATTGCCCATTCCATGTTCCGCGCTCTCGGACAATGGCGGAAGAGATTAGTCGTGCTCAAACTTTTGGTTGCAACAGGTTTTCGACACACCTTACAAACCACATTTTGCCGATGGTCATGGCAAGTGGCTGTGGGGTTCTTGTTGTGAGAAACATCCCTGGTGCTGAGTCTTCAGTCCATTGATTTTGGGGATGAATGTAATTCGCAGGTCATACTGTGTGGTCGGCTAAAAACTCTGAGTCTCTCAGAAATTCGGATGTTTTGCTCAGCCATTTGGATATTTCCAAACGCAACCAGCTAGCTGCTTCGATTGCTGGCTTTCCGTGTCTGTTCGGTGATACACCTACTCGAACGCATGTGGTAGAGCATAATATAGACGTTGGAGATTCGAAATCTATCAAACAGAGGTTTTACCGGGTCCACCCCTAGAAGCGCAAGTTACTTGATGCTGAACTGAAATTTATGTTGGTACTGGTGTAGTACTTTTGCAGTGTGATGACTTAGGACTGGATAAGCCCATCTGTTTCTTTTTTTTTTTTCACGGAAGTTTAAAAAGCACCAACTGAACTACTCCGTTATTGAAAAGGAAGCACTTGCTTTGATTTTGGCTTTACAGCACTTTAGTGCTGTAAAGCCAGCGAATACAGGCTCACACCTGGTTGCGGTAGCTGATTTAATTGCACACATTAAATGTCTCCATTGGATAGCCCACTGTTTGGTGGATACTGGTTCAGTGGTGTCCACCATCAGAGAGCTTCTTTTTGGTGCACTTTGAACCCTGTAGGAATGTCCACCTTTGCTCCTGCTGTTGGTTGTTGAATTGTGTGGCAGGGTGGTGCCTGGCTGTGGGGTTCTTGTTGTGAGAAACATCCCTGGTGCTGAGTCTTCAGTCCATTGATTTTGGGGATGAATGTAATTCGCAGGTGCTACAGACAGCTTTTTGGTGTGATTGGGTCCTCTCTGTTTGATCCCCCCCCCCCCCTGTGTCAGGTGCACCGGGTGTGGTTGTGGCCTTACAGCAGTGCCTTTAATCCGCAACTCAGGTTGCACCAAGCCTCCCTGGTTCAGTGAGAGTAAGGGGTTAGCGGGTGGTGCGCATTCCTGGTGGAGTAATGCAAATGGTTGCTGCCATCTGCCCGGAACAGTTCTACGGGGTGTCACGTGAGCTGGAGGAATGTTGATAAAAGTAAAGTTAAGATCAGAGTGAAAAAGAGGAACTACCAGGGAAAAGGACTTTATAACCATCAGAGTTCTGTTTTCCAAACATCATGTAAAAGGTGTTTGACTATATTCACAATAATTGTCTGGGTACGGCTCAGGAACCACGAGCAGATTTCAACAACAGATTTCTTTATTTATAGGTCTTCTAGTTTCAGCAGGCAGAATCAGAATCCAAAAACAGGCGGGGGTCAGACACAGGCATGCAGGCAGAGAAAGCAGGAAAATCCAAACCGGCAGGCAGATTCTGAGGTCAAAAACAGGCAGAGGTCAAAACAGGCAGGGTCAGGGGAAACTGTTGTGAAAAGGCAGTAACTGGCTTCACGGCAGGTCAGGACCATGGAGGAACTTGAGCTGACGATCAGACAAAGCAGGTGTGTTATGACTGGGTTTAAATAGGCTGAGTGATTGCTGCAGATGAGGAACAGGTGAGTCGCAAAAGTGGCGGGAAATCTCCTCAAAAGGAACTTGACTATATCAGGACAGTAGGGCGTTGTGAGCCGCGACCAGCAGAGGGAGACAAACACACTGCTGCAAGAGGGAATCCTGACAATAATGATTTCAAACAACACAATGCATGCTTTGCAATGCATGAGTTAAGTGTGTGATCACAACAACGATCAATCACAATCTGAATTGTAAATGTGGGGACAACTGAGGTCCTCCTGAATCCCCAGACTAGTGTCAGTTCCTTGAGTGCCACTCAAGTGGTCAGCCTTCCTTCAGCGGTGGCCAGATTGTCTTCTCAGACAGCCACACTTTTAGACGTAGACAGGATGGCGTCACTGGACCGGTCCCTGCTACATAAATACAGCTCAGATTTAGCTGCTCCCATCGCATACAGGAGTGAATTAACTTGCACCTCACCGCTCTCCCGGTCCAGTCTCGATGCTACGCGGAAAGCGGGAAAACCTCTGTCTCCATGTCGGCCACTCCGCTGGTTGGCCAAAGTCGAAGGGTTCTGGGGGTGCAAACTTGGCCATCTTCTATCACTGCAGGCAATGAGTCCTTAACTCTGACACCATTTCATGTTATGGAGGCAAGACGCATTTGGTTGAATAGTGCTTTTAATCTCACGTGCACTCAGTACGCAATGTCTCATCAACGTTTTTCATCTATAGCCATACAACCTCTGCTGGTGCCTTGTTGTCACTACAACCAAACTTGAATTACGGCACCCTCGAATGGCCAATAAATCAAAACTCACAACACACACATGAATGGCTGCAGTTTCCTTTAGGAAAGTGCGACAGACGTCATTCAAACACCCGTGCGTTTGTCTCGTCAAGGCCTACAATTTACAGTTGACAGCCTCTTCCAAAAAAAACAACAACCTGGAGATGAAAAATCTGCATCATTTGCATGCACAGACTTATGATTAATTAGACTTCTTTCAGAGTCAGCAGATGTCTCCGGGAGTCGGGTGCGTCGGGTGCGTCGAGGGGCGTCGCCGAGCGTTGGCAGAGGACAGGGGTCAATTGCAGGCGTCGGCATCGGCCACGGCGGCTCAGTCCCACAAAAACGCTACTTGCAGCTTTAATTATTTTTGTTTTCATGTTTCTGTGCCAAGCCAGTAGGGGGCTGTATTGGGTCAGCCCAGGCAGTCCATTTGATCCAGGCCAACCTGGTAGCAGGTGTTGCTGCTGATTGGGAAGCAAACAGTTTTCCTCGTTGAAAACGGGGAGGTTTCCCAACAATATGTAGAAGAATATGGCCAACTGTCTCTCACCAGGGACTGTTCTCTGGACATCATGAAGATCACTGAGGAGCTTGTTGGACAGTTCACCTGCAGATGGAGTGATGCAAATTATGAACTAGCTGTCATTCACCTGTGAGTATTTACATCTAATCTACGGAGTGTGTGTGTATGTGTGTGTGTGTGTTCTTCATAAAGCCAGACGTTGGCAGCAGCAGCTCCAGGACACAGTTTATATCATTACGTCCCATGTTTTGATTGGCTCGCAGCAACAAAGTGAAGCTGCTGTTGACTTGAATGAAGATGTTTTGAAGAAGTTGAAATTGTCTTCGATTGTTTTGAGTTTATTGCATGAACAGTCTGTTGGTTCGATGTTTAACTTCCCTTCCTTCTTCTGTTCAGATTTTCTCCTGAAGCTTCTTCACTGAGGAATATTTGACCTTTGTTTCCTGGAAACAAGGCTGTTTGTCTCTTTTGTCTGCAGGGATCAACTTTGTGACCATGTTGTTTTTTTTCTCCTCTGTCTTCACCAGTGACCAGAACTGAGAACCATCAGTTGTCCTGCTATGTGACATCACCTGGTTCCTGTATATACAAAGTGAGGTGGCTGTATGATGGAAAACCTTATTTGCCTGAACCCCGGTATGGATGCCAAGAAACTGTATCAATGCGCCAAGACTGTGAGGAGCCACTCCAGGAGGAGCTCTTCTCCTGTGAGGTGTGGAGTGATTCTACTGATGTGCAGCTGTTTCCTCTCATCCGTCAGACTGAAGGTCAGACTGGGACCAGTAAAGTCAAATATGTTGCCAGAAAAGGAGAAACTGATTTTTTGTTTATTGGTCTCTATTTGTCCAAGCCACGATGCATCAGCAACACTGACCACCAGGTGGTCTAGTGCCACTGGGAGCATTGGGAGCACTGGGAACACTGGTGGGAACTCTGAGGAGCCTCAGCCTGGAGGTGGTTCAGCCACATGTGGTGGATCTTGTTTCTTCAGCCTCTGGAGGATTCACCTCTGAAACAAGTCAAGTTTCAAATGAAGGTTTTTTTCTTGTTCCAGGCTGGTGGCGCCACCTTGTGGCCGTTTTGCTCGTGGTAGTTGTCATGTGCATCCTGGTGGACTTTCTACTTTGGGAGAGAGCCAAAGGTGGGAGCATCTTTTCCACTCATGAAACTTTGTTCTGAGGAGAACTTTGCATTCAGGAGCTGAGGTTTGACTGTCTGTGTCTCCCTCCGTCTGAAGGCAAGAAGAAACTTCAGGAGGAGAACACAGTGAGTGAAGATTGTGTGTTTGCACAATTTGGACTTCAACTCACTTGATTTGTGTCATTTAAAAACATATTGTTCTTTGAGTTGTTTTAACACTGGTAAAAACAACACAAACTGACAAGAGCTGAGTCACCTAAAAATAGAATATTACTGACAGCACAGGGTGAGGACACACACACACACACACACACACACACACACACACACACACACACACACACACACACACACAGGAAGCACTAACTCGCAGCTGTGTGTGGTTGGATGTAGGTGGAGCTGGTGGTCAGCTACCGCAAGAGAGGAGCCAAAGTCAGAGTGAGAAACACACAATAGAAACACACAATTTAATTCTAATTATTATGACCATGATGATCATCATCATCATCTGACCTCCAACCCAGGTGCAGGTGACAGACGGTGAAGATGGAGGTGAAGCTGCGCCCTCTGGTGGAGCAGCTGATGAATCCACCCTCTACTGCAACGTCAGCGCATTGGATGGATAAAAAGCCTCCACAGAAGGACTGTGGAGACTAAAGGCAGACTCACTCTGCTGATTGAACTCCACCAACACAACTGACTTGGCAAACATGAACTATAGTGTCCAGTCAGCATTGGAAGAGCCAGTAAGGGGCTGTATTGGGTCAGCCCAGGCAGTCCATTTGAGCCAGGTCAACCTGGTAGCAGGTGTTGCTGCTGATTGGGAAGCAAACAGTTTTCAACTGTGCCCTGTGTGTTGCATTGATCAGTTTTGGCTTTGTTATTTTTGTGACTGCCAGATTGAGTTATCGTGATTAATGCTCTACGATGTGATGAGTTATTGTCGTGATATATGGAAATAAACCGACACAGTATTGTAAAATTTAACTCCGGTTTCCTGATATTTCTTTGCGTATTGGGCGCATGTCTTCACAATTCCACAAGTAGCAACGGCAGTAGTGGCTCAACAAAGGGGCTTTGGCCACTGCAAGCAGACACGCTCATAGACGGGGTCGTCTTAAACGTCTTATTTTTTTATTACAGCACATGTGTGAACACAGCCCTACAGAAAACCTATTTGGACTGAACAGGCTTTGGCATGGGAGTAAATTTTGCAATATTCTGTATTTTATTGTCTAAGTTATGAAGGCAGATGACAGAGAAGCACACAACACAATGACACCTGCTGTTTTGTAGAATAGACAGTGGAGACAGAAATGAAGTGACTCCTGCAGCTCGGATGTCATTTCTCCTCTTGGCTGTTGCAATCACACTGAACTGCAACTTCCTGTCATGAGGCCATATTTAAAACAAAACACGTTCGATATAAAGCCTCAGTTCCTCAGAAGACGGCAGCTGAATGTCTCGTGGCAGAAATATTTTCCAGCCTGCCAGGTTTCAGAAAGCTGAACTGATCTCCTCTGTTTTCTACGTTTAGAGAAAAGTTGCGACTCACCAACATTAGAGATCAATTCCTTTTTTATTATTTGGCCTTCACAGTTAGAGTGATGGCTGCCGGCAGCACAGGGGTTAAACAGCACTGCAACTTCCTCTCATGATGTTATATTTAAAACAATGAAAAAACTTCCAATGCCACGCCTAAGTTCCTCAGTCGACGGCAGCTCGATGTCTTCATGCAGAGATGCTCTCCAGGCTGCCAGCTTCCAGAAAGCTGAACTGATCTCCTCTGTTTTCCATGTTAAACACCTCAGAGACTCCAGAGAAAAGCTGCGACTCACAAACATCAGAGATCTTTTTTTCTTTCAACTTTGTCTTCAAAGTTATCAGAGTGATGGCTGTCGGCAGCACAGGGGTGGAGGAGCAAGACGGAAGAACCTTTGGAAGCCAGAGGGTGAAGATGTGTGTGAGTGTGTTTGCCACACTCATCATCTCTGTTGCAGGTAAGAGCTGAAAAAATGCCAAAGACTTTTTCACAAATGATGGTGTCCAAGTTGAGAAGGAGGAACTGAGGTTTGCTTTCTAACATCCTGAGTTCAATACAGTCTAGAAATGCTTCCACTTCCTTTATTCTTCCAGTTGCAGAGCTTCAGTTTGTTGCCATCAGGAACGGAGACAAAGTTACTTTAACCTGTGGACAACAGCTTCCCAACTGTAGGAATATTCACTGGCTGTTTGATGGGAGTTCTAACGAGACGTTTCGCCTGGTTGAAAACGGGGAGGTTTCCCAAAAATATGTAGAAGTATATGGCCAACTGTCTCTCACCAGTGACTGTTCTCTGGAAATAATGAAGATCACTGAGGAGCTTGTTGGACAGTTCACCTGCAGAAGGAGATGGAGTGGTTCAATTCAAGATCTGGCCACCATTTATCTGTCTGTTGTTTCCTGTGGGTATTTACAACTAATCTAAAGTGTGTGTGTGTGTGTGTGTGTGTGTGTATGTGTGTGATTCTTGGAGGAATGGGCCGAGATCATGAGGAATATTTGACCTTTGTTTCCTGGAAACAAGGCTGTTTGTCTCTTTTGTCTGCAGGGATCAACTTTGTGACCATGTTGTTGTTTTTCTCCTCTGTCTTCACCAGTGACCAGAACTGAGAACCATCAGTTGTCCTGCTCTGTGGCATCACAAAGTTCCTGTATATACAAAGTGAGGTATCTGTATGATGGAAAACCTTATTTACAACCTGAACCCAGGTATGGATGCCAAGAAACTGTATCAATGTGTCAAGACTGTGAGGAGCCACTCCAGGAGGAGCTCTTCTCCTGTGAGGTGTGGAGTGATTATCTTGATGATGTGCAGCTGTTTCCTCTCATCCATCAGACTGAAGGTCAGACTGGGACCAGTAAATTCACACCTGTTGCCAGAAAAGGAGAAACTGGTTTATTTTTTGTCTCTATTTGTCCAGGCCCCCATGCAACAACACCAACACTGACCACCAGGTGGTCTAGTGCCACTAGGAACACTGGTGGGAACTCTGAGGAGCCTCAGCCTGGAGGTGATTCAGCGTTGTGTGGTGCATCTTGTTTCTTCAGCCTCTGGAAGATTCACCTCTGAAACAAGTCAAGTTTCAAATCAAGGTTTTTTTCTTCTTTCAGGCTGGTGGCGCCACCTTGTGGCAGTTTTGCTTGTGGTAGTTGTCATGTGCATCCTGGTGGACTTTCTACTTTGGAAGAGAGCCAAAGGTGGGAGCATCTTTTCCACTCATGAAACTTTGTTCTGAGGAGAACTTTGCATTCAGGAGCTGAGATTTGACTGTCTGTGTCTCCATCTGAAGGCAAGAAGAAACTTCAGGAGGAGAACACAGTGAGTGAAGATTGTGTGTTTGCACAATTTGGACTTCAACTCACTTGATTTGTGTCATTTAAAAACATACTGTTCTTTGAGTTGTTTTAACACTGGTAAAAACAACACAAACTGACAAGAGCTGAGTCATCTAAAAATAGAATATTGTGAACAACACATGGTGAACACACACACAGGAAGTCCTAACTCGCAGCTGTGTGTGGTTGGATGTAGGTGGAGCTGGTGGTCAGCTACACCAAGAGAGGAGCCAAAGTCAGAGTGAGAAACACACAATTTAATTCTAATTATTATGACCATGATGATCATCATCATCATCTGACCTCCAACCCAGGTGCAGGTGACAGACGGTGAAGATGGAGGTGAAGCTGCGCCCTCTGGTGGAGCAGCTGATGAGTCCACCCTCTACTGCAACGTCACCACGTTGGATGGATAAAAAGCCTCCACAGAAGGACTGTGGAGACTAAAGGCAGACTCACTCTGCTGATTGAACTCCACAACACACCAAGTCAGCCTGTCTCAAACTGGAACCTCATTCAAAAGCTGCCACACTTTCAACTGTGTCCGTCTTCATTCAGACAACCTTTGAAAACGCAGCACATCAGGCAGCCTGTTTTTCCAGCCTCATTGCAGCTTCACATTGAGATTTCAATGAAAAATCATTCCACTGTATTAAAACTGATTTTCCTTTTCTATTGTCTGCACTGTAAAATCTAATAAATTGACTTTACGAAAAAAAAAGATATGCAAACTTGCTGCCTTAAAAAAAGTAATTTATGTTGACTTAGATGAATTAGATTTGATTAACTTAATTATTGTGTAATTATGTGTGAGTTGGCAGTGCTCAAATTAACTTAAATAATAGGATTAAAGTAACTTGTTTATTGTGTGTTGGCAGTACTCAAATTAACTTAAATAATTGGATTATCGTAATTTGTTCATTTTGAGTTTGCAGTACTCAAAAAAATCTTAATAAATTAGATTACAGAAACATATTTATTGTGAGCTTCCAGTACTCAAGTGATAGGTTAATTTTCTTTAGTTTTTCTCATCCATCATATTCAGGTCAACTTAATTTTCTTGACCTAAAAGAATTCTACTATAGAAGTTACAACTGCACATACTAATTTCATTAAAAACACATTATCTAACAGTAATGACCCCCAAAAACACAATGAATGGAGAACACTTGTTGAATTAACTCAATAGAATTAAAATTTATTTTAAAATGCATTTAACCCTTTGCTACAGAAATGACTGAATAATACATATATAATACATGTTGGAGCGAAGCCTAGTGCTTTGCTTCTTCGATGCTTGACCCTTAAATTACCTGGCTGACGCGCCCAATAGTGTTGCTATATATTGCTCCGGAAAAAACGATCCTTAAACCTCTTTTGCGATGAAAGAAGGCTTTCCACTTTTATTCCAGTTCCATTTTTCCCAAGCAGACAAAACAAACATTTCGCGGCAGAGCGGTCAAAAACCATTTGCTCTTCCGGGTCAACAACACCTGACGACAATAGTGACATGGCTACCTTTATACCCCTAAACCAAAAACAATACCGGAACACAGCGACACCCACAGCATAAAGAGTGTAACAACAACTGTCTCACTGGCTCAGATAAAAACAACAACATTTTGGCTGCTACAATACATATATAATTTTCATATATAATACATACATACATATATATGGGCAAGCAACCATTTGCCTCAGCTTAAGATGTCTTCGCAAATGGGTAAAGAAGTCTGCTTTTGAGCAAGGCTCCACAAAGTTGTACAGCTGACAGTGAAATGCAGTTTCTCCACTTTTGCCTGCATCTTTTTGAGAGTGCCATGTTGATAGGTGCACTTTGAGTGCATTAAAAGATTTAAATGTGCAGAGGCATTCCTTATGAAGACATGGGAGTGGAGATGTCCGAGTGTGGTATCCATGTTTTAAGCGGTAATGCTTAAGTCAGTAGCCTCTCTTTTCAGCAGAAAATGTGCAGTACTTACAAGTCCACTGCATTAGATGATACTGCTCTGGTAGACCTGAAAAGACATGATAATTTCAGCATTGCGAAAAAAAAAGTTACAATTATTTTTTTTTTTAAATCACAAATTAAAATCTGCAATGAATTATTTTAACATTCACAAACTAAAATCTGCAATTAATTATTTTTAAATTAATGTAATTGATTATTTTTGAGCATTCAAATTGAAATATACAATGAATTTCATAATCCAACTGTAATGACGCTAATGCATGTCTGTTACACCAACCCATGAAACAAATACAAATTTTGAATGATTCATTGTTCAGTGTATGAGGCATTAGGTGAATACCTGTAATTGCTGAGACAGGGGTATGTGTTAACTGTCGACCATCTGCTTCAGCCTGAATGGGAGACAGTGACAAAGAACACAAAATTAAGGCAAAAATTTCAAAATACAGACAAATAAATGACCAGCCTTCAACACACCAGGTTGTTATAACATCGAGTGTAATCCCTGCATTCTTGGTATCTGTATTCCTATATTAGGTTTTTAGTTCAGTGGTTAACTCTATCTAGGGATGGAACCTATCCAATCCAATGTCAGTACTGGGTTCAAAATTGATGTAAATAATAGATTGGATATCTAAGTGATAGTATCAATCCACGTATCTGATCTATAGTCTGATGTTTTAGCCGGCGAGAAACAGAGCTCATGTGACAAGCTGTTTGTGAACTCTACTCAGTGAAGAAGAGGTTTGATGGACTGAAGAACATATGAATGAAGGGTAGACGCCATGCCAGACTACGGCCTGGTTCTGAGCAGGCAGACTTAAAAAGCCAGAACAGAGTTAAGAAAAGACTGCTCTCAGATAGACACTGCACTCTTTTAACACCAAGAACATACAGTATATATTGCCTTGGTGTTAAACTGGATATTGGGAGATCACAATAAATGTTTGGCATACATTTTTCATCACTCTCCCCAAATTATTAATTCTGGAAATGACATAATAAACGCCAAACAAAACACGTTTAACACTGGCTTGCATTATACTACTGCAACATACAATCTTATGAGAGAGTTTAAATATTAAAGTCAACGATTACTTTTAAAAAGTGGAAAGCTTCATTTATGGCCATCCAATTAGGCACTTTTTCAACACAAAAATATAAAAACACAAGAAAAAAAGACCTTGACGGTGCCACTAATTGCAATAAATGATATTCATTCAGATATGCAGATTTTCACAATTTCTATCATTCAGCTGAATTTCACTTACTTCTAAGGTTACTGATACAGATAGAATAAAGTGGCATGTGCTGGAGGATGCTCCAGCGCATGCGATTAGACTCTCAACTGTTAGACCAGTGTTAAAGTGGTGAAATAACAAGGGGAATGTGATCTACTCCTCTGATTTTTGTGATTAATGCATTTTAAAACAATTTCAAATTATCAGCGCAGGTTTATCAAATATGGAGTGGGAGCACTGCACATGAAGAAAAGTAAATGGAAGGGGAGATGACACACATGGGCTGCGTCCAAACATGCTATTGAGTATGCTAAAACAGTATGTGTTTTTAGGATGTTAACACAACGGACAATGACAGTTATTAACATATATAAAAATAACATATCAAGGATGTATTATTAGATTATTATGATTAGATGTATTAATATCGCAGATTGCCGGTAGAGGTGAAGTTGGCACGGGTTACCATGGTTACCAATCCAACTGGCAACAGGCGCTCAGTAAGGGTGAATTCCAATTCCTCCCTTAACCCTCAATCTCAACCCTCAATCTCAAAAATGCGCGCTCCCGCGAAGTGCAAGTGCTGTCCCGATTCTCAGAAGGTCAAGTTGAGGGACAAGTTTAAGGGCTGTATCGCCCTCAATATTGAGATTCTCCGGCACCACCCTTGGGAGTAAGGGCTACCCAGAAGGCATTGTGTATTTTCGCCAAGACATCTTCGAATAGTGGCGATGAAAAAAGCAAGCTACAAATGAAAGTATTTTCTTAGTTAATAAAGATATAAATATTACGAAACCATTTTATTGTCTTAGTTTAAGACTTTTTTATGGATTATTGACATCGTTGTTGCGTAACATTTATTTTTTTTACTTTACGATGTTTGTCAGCCGGACCGGCGGTCCCGGCTTCTCGTTACTTGTATACCTCGTTGTGCAGCGACGGTGGACTTCTTCTTTTTCGTTCTTCTTCTCTTCTTCTTCTTCGTCGTCGTCGTCGTCGTCTTCTTGACAGACTGGACGTAGCTTTGGTGTAAGGCCACCCCCCCACAGTCTGAAGACGTAACTGCACTTAAGGGGTGTCCCATTTCTAAGTCACAAGATAGCCCTTACACTTAGTTTTGAGGGCCAAGATTGAGGGCCAAAGATTGAGGGTTAAGGGTGAGGGTTGAGATGAATGGTTAAGGGAGGAATTGGAATTGGCCCTAAGTGTGTCACTTCTGCACTAAGCAGTGCGTCCGAAAAAATGCATACTACATTTATTCACGCAAAAGTATGTTGAATGATAGTACACATATTGAGTATGTCGTGTATTGTATGGGATTTCGGACGCAACCACACACTATAAAGCAAGAACCGATGACGTCGGCGCACATAACGACCCACTGTGCATTTAGCTCCTACCTAAGCTGAAATCAGCAGGCTGAAGCTGATTTCATTCTAGCACTAACTCTGTAAATAAATCATTTTATCGACATTTAAAACATTCTGCTAAAACATTAGCTAACTTTAAAACCGCTCGGTAACTCCGACAACACGGTCTCACTCCCAAGTCGTCATATTCGGACGTGTGGGAAGAGCCCCCTTCCCGTCACACTGTGACATCCTGGGTGTCCCAGATAGCAAAAGACATTGATTCAACGTTGAATTTTGGTCACATTGGTTATTTTTGGTTGAGGTTGAAAAAGCGATGTTGATTCAACATCTAATTAAAGTTACCATTTCAACAATTGAAAAACTGATGTTGAATTAACATTGAATAGATGTTGTATTTTCAATGTTGAGTCTCCCTACATTGATTTAACGTTGAAAAGGCGATGTGTTTTCAATGTTGAGTTTCCCTACATTGATTTGACATTGAATAGACGATGTGTTATCAACGTTGAATTTCTCAACATTGATTTGACATGGTTTCGGTGTGGGACCCTGTTACGAACCACTTAGAGTCTAGGGGAAATGATTGGTAACAAAACGGGACCACTAAACAAGTTCCACGAGCAACTTTCAAACTTAAGTTTTTAATGATTTTAACAAAAGAAATAACAACAACAAACAACAGCAGCAACAACAGAGGAAGGGCAGCGGGTGGCGCCAAATCAATAACTTAATATAAATAAAGTAGTCTTGAGACCGACACAACCATCCCGAAAAAGGGACGCCACCCATAAACCTAAACAGAAAAAGCTACAGAAAACAAGGGGGAAACTAAACCCAAAAGAAAACCCAAAACTAAACCTACAGCCCAATATTTCCCCAACAAACAAATATATAAACACGAGTGCCAAACAGGGTTAGGGTACGAGTGCCGAGTGCTACCTAGCACAAATACGGGAATCAAATAGGGTAACGAGTGCTGCACGTAAAATCGAACAGGGTACGAGTGCTGCACGTAGAAACAGAGTACGAGTGCGTTACAGAACTAGCACAATCCGAAAGTCAAGCACAATACGAGGGCTAACAGCCACGATCAGACTGCCGCCCTGCGTTCCGGATCATGGCAGCTTTTATGGCTGTGGGGATTCCGTCTCACGCTGTTGCGCAGGTGGCGGCGATCAGCGAATCACGGTGGGCGGAGGCAGGAACTCCCCCCAGTTGAAGACGTTGAGGCAGCTGATGATCGGGGAACCACAGGGCAAACGGAGTTAGGAAACACACCCACGCCCCAACACACACATCCAAAATACGGTACCCGTAACAGACCCTGATATAAAAATATTGTTATTATATCACTTAAATGGCCTTGAAACAGTGAATTTAATGGACAGCTGTGGCTCAGTTGGTAAAGCAGGCTGCGAAATAATGATCGGAGGAGCAGCAGTTCAAATCCTGGCTCCAACTGCCCACATGCTGAAGTGTCCTTGAGCAAGAGCTGAACCCTAATTGTTCCCAATGGGGCTCGGCTGTTCCTTGCATGGCAGCAGCCACCCATTGGTGTATGAATGGGTGAATGAGAGGCTTTGTAAAGCGCTTTGGGGTACTGTGAAGGTGCTGGAAAGCGCTATATAAGTGCAGTCCATTTATCATTTACCATTTAATGTCTGCAGCCCTCCCAGAAGTGTCTTAAAATCAAGGTCAAAGTTCAAAAGTTCGCCAGGTCACTTAAATGCCGTTTTGAGCGACTGTAGCAAGGAATGATGCAGAGGTAAATGGACGACAGATTATGAAACCTTGACTCATCAGGTACAACTGACATGAATTGGATGTCTGGAGCCCTCCCAGAAGTGCCTTAAAATTAAGGACAAAATTCCAACAGTTGAACTACAAGATATTTTGCAAATATTGCAATTATTCTACTTAAATTAGAGTATCAATATATTTTTATATTGTGCATTGCATCACAGTCATAAAACCTTAAGTATGCATTAGAAATAGTCTATATTCTATAGTGGTTCCAGAATTATAGTATGGATTTAAGTGATATATCAACTAAATATGACTGTGTAAGGTTAACATTCAGATATACCATGCATTTGATCCATATTCCAGAAAAAAAAATATTTTTCTTGATATGTCCAGATTGTCCAGATGAGGCGATAATTGGAACACTCTGCAAAAATAAAATGTTGCTGTATGCTAAAATATGATATGTCCAAATATTTAAGTGATATTTTACTAATCACTGGTTATCATTACATTTGATCAGAAATGTTCTGTATTTTACAGAGAATCCGGAAGCGTATCTAATGAAAGTTCTGGGATTCTGGCCATTTTGCATCGTTTGATGGCCATATTCTGTCAATTGTCATGACTTATCAAAATTAAGTAAATATCTCAACTAAGACTGGCCTCTAAGACTGACGTCAAAATCTGTAATAAAAAAAAATTGAATGACAAAAGGTAACAATGTAAGCTACAAATATCGCAATTATTCTACTAAAATGATTGTCTTATTTCTATATTCTATTGTATCATAGTTTGGAAAGGCAAGGAGATGTTTACTTCATCCATATTTGATGGTTCATTTTAACAAAACCTTACATATGCATTGGAAATTGTCTGTATTTTCTTGCAGTTCCAGATATGGATTAAAGGAAAATATGCAATAGATAATGATACATCCAGAAATTCCATATACTTAATCAGTATGCTACAAAAACATTTTGATATGGCCTAATATAACACATACATGACAAAATTTAGAATTGTTACTGTCACCCTACACAATATTTTGTCTTTGTGACTCATACTGAATTCATATTTGACCAAAACTCAGAATATGCATCAGAGTTGTCTGTATTCTAGACCGAATACAAAAACTGAAATTTAGAGATGGGGATTTTCGCCCTGGGGATTTTTACTGACCAAATAAAAAATCTAAATATTATTTGTTACCATTCTCTAATATATTTTCTTCATTATGTATTTTGGGTTAATATTTTACAAGATATTTTGCATGTCAACAAAACTGAAACAGGCTGGCCTGCCACAAAATCTTCTTGACTGAAAAGAATAGAGACGGGCCATCCATTGCATTGATAAGAATCTTGCGTGTATCTAAAAAAATTGTAAATAAAGTTCAGCGTAACTGTATATTGTAGGTCCGTGATCTGCAGAGAGAGTATATGAATGTGTTGATCATGCTGGGAAGTAATTTTATAATAGGTGCTTTCAAGATGAGCCAGGCCTGCGCAGAATCGACCACTGGGGACCAGCAAACAATGCATGCTGGTTAGATTTTGGTCCGACTCGATGCCAACTGGTTCTGATGTTTCACACTTGCTGGCAACAATCGTCTCATGCGATCAAGGCGGTGGCAGCCAGGTGGCTGCTCCGCCTGCAGGCCTTAGAGTATTATGGAAAAAGTCTTGCTGTCTTCTGAGCAAAGAGCTGATTGGCACTGAGTGAGGACAGCATGCAATACGTTTCGTGTAAAATCCTTTTTTCCTGTGAAATTATAGATTATATGAATCTCGTATAGTGGAATAAAGAAATCTGTTAGATGTATCTTGTGTAGTTGTTGATGATCATGATTAATAATAATGATAATAATAATAAAAGTTTTTCATACGCTGTCAACACTTATCAAAATGAGCAAATCTTAAGTGATTTGGAAGAGAACAACGGACAGAATACAATGTTACACACACACACACACATAGATAGAGAGAGAGAGAGAGAGAGCACAGAGAGAGAGAGAGTCACACACGATTTATTACTGCAAACTATTAACGCAATTTCTTCTGCAATGATGAACTTCCAAGCCTGCCGTGGATGTTGGGTTCTGTGACTAAATTTACGTTCGGCTTTGCAAACGTTTGAAAACTGTCCGATTGCAGCTTTTTGTCATCGCCCCTTGCAGCTGCTCGCTGGTCACCTCTGCTTTCCCAGAGAGGCAGTGGCACAGCGATATTAATTATCGTGAGATTGCACGTGATCTCGTCAAGGGCACTTTGCGTTGTTGGTAGAAAGTCTACAGCAGGGGTCACCAACCTTTTTGACACTGAAGGCTACTTCATGGGTACTGAGTAGTTCGGAGGGCTACACAGGACCTATTTGCTACAAACTTCCTAAATAACAAAACTGCATGGATCACTATAGTCATTATTATTGCTATTTATAGCAATAATAATGATGATAACAATAATAGCAGTAGTTATTATAACACTATGTGAAGAGATTTCTCATATATCAATATTAATTATTTTCCACAATTATATTCAATGGTTTACACAAAAATAATGATAAGAAAAACATGTTTAAACATAAAACATTTATGTTTATTTGCTCATACATTTGAAAGTCTGTGCTGAATTTGTAGTGCAAACAATCATTTCTAACATTTTTAAGTCAAGAAAAACATCAATCTTGTCAGAACAAGTTCAATATTGTTACAGTTTATCAATGCACGTAGCAAGATCCTGGTCAAGTTGCTCTGTTAAGTTCTCGGACAAAGATGACGCATCGTACTTGCTCCAAGTTGGACTTCGGAAAGCAGAGAGAGAGAGAGACAGAGAGAGAGGGAGAGAGCAAAAACCAATTTTGTTTCATACTGTATCAAAACACTGTCCTAGAAGAGAAAATGTAAACGCTGAAACGATCACTTGAGTCTCACAGTCGTTTATTATTAGACAAGAATATCCGCACAACTTAAGTCCACACAAAGCACAAAACAGCAACAACTCTATTCGACCGGTGTTACCAAGCTAGCAGCGTTAACATTGCAAAAAGGAGTGAAACTTGCGAGTCAAAATCGCTGCCTCTGAAGTATCGCTGCCCGCGAACACAACACAAGCAGAGCACGGAGTAAGCGGTAGTGGCTAGCGGTTCAGCGGCTGTACTTTGCAAATAGCCTTCAAAGTAAAGTTGCTTGAGGTTCCAAAACACATTTGCAGTCCTCGTGCATGTTTTCAAATAGTGTCGCGGCCGACTATTCGATACGTTCGACCGTGTCCCTCGACGCATCTTGTGGGGGGTGCTCCAGGAGTATGGGGTCCGGGGCCCTCTGTTAAGGGCCGTGCGGTCCCTGTATGATCGGAGCAAGAGTCTGGTTCGCATTGCCGGCAGTAAGTCAGACCTGTTCCCAGTGCGTGTTGGACTCCGGCAGGGCTGTCCTTTGTCACCGGTTCTGTTCATTATTTTCATGGACAGAATTTCTAGGCGCAGCCAGGGGCCAGAGGGAGTCTGGTTCGGGAACCACATCATTGCGTCTCTGCTTTTTGCAGATGATGTGGTCATGTTGGCTTCATCGAGCCAGGACCTCCAATGTGTACTGGGGCGGTTTTGCAGCCGAGTGTGAAGCGGCTGGGATGAGAATCAGCCCCTCCAAGTCTGAGGCCATGGTTCTCGACCAGAAAAAGGTGGTTTGTCCTCTCCGGGTCGGTGGGGAGATCCTGCCTCAGGTGGAGGAGTTCAAGTATCTCGTGGTCTTGTTCACGAGGGAGGGGAGGATGGAGCGTGAGATCGACAGGCGGATCGGTGCAGCGTCTGCAGTGATGCGGTCGCTGTACCGGTCCGTCGTGGTGAAGAAGGAGCTAAGCCGAAAGGCGAGGCTCTCGATTTACCGGTCGATCTACGTTCCCACCCTGAGGGATAGGGTGAGAAGCTCAGTCACCCGGGAGGAGCTCGGAGTAGAGCCGCTGCTCCTCCGCATCAAGAGGGGCCAGCTGAGGTGGCTCGGGCATCTGTTCCAGATGCCTCCTGGACGCCTCCTTGGGCAGGTGGCATGTCCCACCGGGAGGAGGCCTCGGGGAAGACCCAGGACACGATGGAGGGACTATGTCTCCCGGCTGGCCTGGGAACGCCTTGGGGTCCCACCGGATGAGCTGGAGGAGGTGACTGGGGCCAGGGAGGTCTGGGCATCTCTGCTGAGGCTGCTGCCCCCGCGACCCGACCCCGGATAATGCGGAAGAAGAAGAAGAAGTTATTATTATTGTTGTTGTTGTTTGTGGTTTCCTCTCTTGTGGTTTTTTCCTTTGTACTTCTTGAAAAGGAATCTTAACATGTTTGTTTTGACCAATCACAGTAACTCCAAACCAACCAGGGAGTCCGAATGAGCAGCTGTCATTCTCAGAGAACAGCGAGAACCTCAATGACCAGTTGATTGTGCTCTAAATTGTTCAAGAAGAACCCTCCTCTCCCATCTCCTTTTCTCCAGTCCCTCTCTCTACTGCGCCAGCTTCTTCTTCACGACACGCGACCACCAACTCTTAGTATACCATCTGCATCCAGAATGGGATCAAGCTTTCTGAGAGGGCTGAGTTTTGAGACGATCTCTCCTTCGCTGAGACTCTGGATTTCCCTTTGGAAGGCCTCTTGTTGTACAGTTTTGACAATTGCAGTTCTTGCTTGCGTGAATTCATCTGTCTTTGGGATATCTTCTTAGAACAGGATCTACATTTTTGAATGAGCTTGGCTATTCCATGAGTAAGCAACTTCCAGCTGGAGAATCGTTTGAATCTTTGGGAACCAAGCTGTGCTTCGGAAGCCTTCGTAGTAAAAGTTGCAATCAGTGGACCCACATCTGCTACGAGTGTAGCTCCATCACCTTTTTTAAGCCATGAGGGTCCTGAAAACCAATTTGTCTGTCCAAGAAGTGAAGCTGGTACTGGTCGCGTTCCATGATCGGCAGGATTGTGATCAGTGCTGACAAAGTGCCACTGTTCTGGCTGAGTTGACTTCCGTATGCGTGTGACTCTGTTAGCGACATACACGTAGAATCTATGGTTGGTGTTGTAGATATAGCCCAACATAACTCTGGAGTCAGTGTAGAACTTCACATTGTGGATTTCGACATCTAGTTCATCCACTAGCATGTCAGCTAGCTCGAGGACAAGCCGCACAAAGCTCGAGACGAGGTACGGTATGGGAATGGCGTGGTGCTAATTTGGATTTTGCCATGCAGAACCCTACATAAATTTGTCCCCCATTGTCAACGGCCCTGAGGTAAGCTACCACAGAGATGGCCATGGTGGACGCGTCAGAGAAGACACACAGTTCCTTATAGTGGGTTGAGAGCAGGGAAACAGGGACGTATGGCCTTGGTATGTGGAGTTGCTCAAGTGCTTTAAGCGAGTCTTTCCACGCCTTCCATTGTGTCTGGTTTTCAGCAGGTATTGGAGCATCCCATTCACAGTGTTCGGTACATAGTTCTCTGACTAGCGCCTTGCCTTGAACTGTTATTGGAGCCACAAATCCCAGTGGGTCAAATATGCTGTTGACTGTAGACAGAATGCCCCTTCGAGTGAATGGCTTCTCCTCTCTTGAAACAAGGAAGTTAAAGCTGTCTGTTTGAAGGTGCCAGTTGAGACCTAAACTTCTTTGCAGTGGTAAAGAATCCACACCCAGCTCCAAGTCTTTCAGTTCTTTAGCATGTTCCTCAGGCGGGAAGGCTTCTATCACTGCATTATGATTTGAGGTGAACTTGTGTAGTCGGATGTTTGACTCTGCTAACATTTCCTTTGTCTTTTTCAGCACTTGAATGGCATCGTCATCCGTAGAGAATGAGGTAAGTCCGTTGTCAACATAAAAGTTCCTTGCAACAAACTGTTTTGCTCTCATGCCATGCTCATCCTGACCTAGCAGGGCAGCTCTTCTCAATCCGTATATGGCAACAGCAGGAGAAGGACTGTTGCCAAATACATGAACGGTCATGCGGTACTCTGTGATTCTTTTGGCAGGGTCGTTGTCTTCAAACCAGAAGAAACGTAGGAAATCTCAATGTTCCTTGCAGACCTTGAAGCAGTAGAACATTTGCTCAATATCTGCTGCCACTGCTACAGGTTCTTTACGGAAGCGAATGAGGACTCCTAAGAGTGTGTTATTCAGATCAGGGCCGCTCAACAGGACATCATTAAGAGAGATGCCTTCGTGTTTGGCGCTGGAGTCAAATACTGCTCTTACCTGGCCTGGTTTACCTGGATGATAGACCCCAAAGATTGGCAGGTACCAACACTCTTGTTCCTCACTGAGTGGTGGAGCTAGTTCTGCGTGACCTGCTTTAAAGATCTTCTGCATGAAGGCGACCACAATGTCAAAAGACGCTTGAGTGCTTGTGGTCTATTGTTGGGGAGTTTGCGCCTTAGTTTTCTGAAGGGTAGTGGTGCCACCCAACTGTTTGAGTCATCAATGAAAACTTCTTTGTGCATTATTTCTAGAAAGGCCTTCTACGGACATGGCGAGCTTGTCATCATCTGGTGTACGCTGGAAGACCCCTTCACCTAGGCTGTCTCTTTCTTCGAACAGGTTCTTCATCTCGTTGACCTTTGGAGGTCCATGGCGATTCGCTGAAGTATCAAACTTCTCTTTGAGGTGGAGACTGTTCGTGCAGGGGTCAAACAGAGATGTACGCCCATTACTTAACACATTAGTTCGGTAAATGTTAGCATGCTCTGGTTTGTGGACTCTTCCGAGACAGACCTCTCCTACAATTACCCAGCCCAAGTCGAGACGCTGTGCGTAGGGGGCATTGTGGGGTCCGTTGCTATGTCCTCGAACCTTGTGTGCCTGTGGTATGTCTCGACCGAGCAGGATGAGGATGGCTGCAGAAGGATCTAGAGCTGGGATCTTGTCTGCGACCCGTTTGAGGTGTGTGTAGTGTCTGGCAACCTCAGGCGTGGGGATTTCTGACTTGTCGTCTGGGAGCATGTCACATTCAATTAAAGTTGGGAGCTGAATTTGTGTTTTGCCATCTAATGACTCCATTATAAAATTGTTTGCTCGTCAACCAGTGGTTTCAATGACTCCAGAGCAGGTCTTGAGGGTGTATGCTGCTGTGCCCTGGGTAATACTGAAGAGCGGTTTGTTGTGTAGTGGGCACTGTTTGTCTGGGTCGACTATGTCTTTCTCTAAGTGGTTGTCATGGTTGCTGTCAGGTTCGACTGAAACCTGTGTTTTCTTGACAGAGACAGGCAATTTCGTGCTGTGTCTTGAGGGATGTTCTGTCTTTCCTGAGCCCCAACCACTTGTGAGTGGGGCAAAGCTTGGATCGTTGAGTGTTTTGGCTCGATCGCAGACAAACTTTGCGAAGAAGGAGAAAGGCGGATAAGACGTCCGGTGGCTTTCTGTGTACCGAGATGCAAAAGAGACCCACTTCTCGTGCATGGAGTATGGCAGCTTCTGGACAATCGGAGTGATGCAACGAGATGTGTCCAGGCAATTAAGACCAGGCAGGAATCCATCTATCTTGGCAGCTTCTAGCTCCAACAAAATGTCTCCCAGCTCTCTCAACCGGTGATTTTCTCGATTTGCAATTTTTGGAAAATATTCTAGCTTCTTGAGGAGTGCATTTTCTATGGCTTCTGGCGATCCGTAGCAGTTTTCCAAACGTTCCCACACCATTCTCACACCTACTGGCGTACAATGACACCAAAATTACTTTCAGCCCACTCCTTCACGTCCTTGATCCAATCTTACAACTGGCCCTCTGCTACAGAAAACTGTATCTTCATAGTTTCAAGGTTCTGCTGCTGGCTCTGCAGAGCTTTGATGGTCTACAGTGAAAAAGAATAAGACACAATAAAACTAAATGTTGTTTATATACCACAAAAAAGATTACTACCTTAAAAAATAATTAAGTCTTAACCTTCTGATATCGGCGGACCAATTAATGGGATAAATTGTCCCTATTTTGCCTATATATATATATTGCCATATATAGTCAAGATATATGTGCATCATTGTTCAAGTGATAGTGAAATACAGGAACATATATATATATATATATATATGCGTAACTCAACGCCACTATATATATATATATATATATATATATATATATATATATATATATATATATATATATATATATATATATGTTCAGCGCCTATAAAAAAGTATTCACCCCCCCTTTGCTTTTATCTATTTTGTTAGATTTCAGCATGTAATTTAAATGTTTTTCATCTGAGTATTTTGTGAGATGGACCTGTACAAAGTAATCTAAGTTGGTGAAGTGAAATGAGAAAAAAAATATATAAAAGAATAATTTAAAGAAATAAAAAAGTGGAAATTGGCATGTGCATATTTATTCACCCCCTTTGCTATGAAGCCTCTTAAAAAGTGCTGGTGCAATCCATTACCTTCACAAGTCACAGAATTAGTTCAATGAAGTCCACTTGTGTTCAATCTAAGTGTCACATGATGTGTCAGTATAAACACACCTTCTCTGAGAGGCCCCAATGGGCTGCAACTCTACTTAGCAAGAAGAATCACATCATGAAGACCAAGGAGCTCTCCAAACAAGTCAGGGACAAAGTTATAGTGAGATACAAGTCAGGACTGGGTTACAAAAAATTATCTACATCTTTGATGATCCCCCGGAGCACCATCAAATCCATAATCGCCAAATGGAAACAACACGGGACCACAACAAACCTGGCAAGACAGGGCCGACCACCAAAACTCACATACCGGGCAAAGAGGGCATTGATCAGAGAGGCAACACATAGATCAAAGGTAACCCTGAAGGAGCTGCAGAGTTCTACAGCAAACACTGGTGTGTCTGTCCATAGAACCACAATAAGCCGTACACTCCATAGAGCTGGGCTTTATGAAAGAGTGGCTAGAACTCAGTGTTAAAAATAAGAAGGCACGTTTTGAGTTTGTCAAAAAGCATGTGGACAACCCCCTAAACGTATGGCGGAAGGCGATCTGGTCAGATGAGACTAAAATTGAACGTTTTGGCCACAAAGGGAAATGCTATGTCTGGCGGCAACCCAATACTTCCCATCACCCCAAGAACACTGTCCCCGCAGTGAAACATGGTGGTGGCAGCATCATGCTATGGGGATGTTTTGCAGCAGCAGGGACGGGGAAATTGGTCCGCATAGAGGGGAAGATGGATGGTGCTAAATACAGGGACATTCTGGAGCAAAACCTGTTTCAGTCCGCCTGTGATTTGCGACTGGGACGGAGGTTCACTTTCCAGCAGGACAATGAACCGAAGCATACTGCTAAAGCTACGCATGAATGGTTTAAGGAGAAGAAGTTAAATGTGCTAGAATGGCCTAGTCAAAGCCCGGACCTCAATCCGATTGAAAATCTCTGGTTTGACTTGAAGATTGCCGTTCACAAGCGGAAACCATCCAACTTGGAGGAGCTGGAGAAGTTTTGCCATGAGGAATGGGCAAAAATCCCAGTTGAAAGATGTGGCAAGCTCATAGAGACCTACCAGAAGAGACTTACAGCAGTAATTGCTGCAAAAGGTGGCTCTACAAAGTACTGACTTCAAGGGGGTGAATACATATGCACATGCCAAGTTCCACTTTTTTATTTCTTTAAATTATTCTTTTATATATTTTTTTCTCATTTCACTTCACCAACTTAGATTACTTTGTGCAGATCCATCTCACAAATTCAGATGAATATTCAGATGAAAAAATCATTTAAATTACAGCCTGAAATCTAACAAAATAGAAAAATCTCTGCGATGAACTAAAGCAAAAGACAGCTGGGATAATACTTTTGCAAGGCGCTGTATATAAAAATATAAATCAACTTATTTTGCCCCACTGCTCTGCGTCTGGCGTTGATTCTGCTGCCCCTGCTGGCTGTTTTTAGGCACTTCAGGTTTCAAGGCTGAATTTGTGTCCTCAGGTTTTTGTTTCTCGAGAAATAAAAACTTGACAAAGTGTAAATGAATTCAAATTCGTTAATTTCAATGAGCTGTGAATGAATTGATGGATTATTGTGGTGAAACTCCGCCCACTCAGCTTCAGCCCGACAAAAGTAGCTGTTTGTATTTAAAGCACTCCACCTCCACTAATCCCGTCCCTCTGATTTCACATTCTTTGCAGATTGAGGTTTTAATGGCCGCGTTCAAATTCCGGCGCCTCCTCCAGTACGCTCTCAGATCCCATTTAGACAAAGGAAGGGGGCGGGGCTAAGCCACAGCTCCGGCTGAGTGCAGACAATTCCACAAATCCTTTGTTCTGACCGTCTCACTCAGAGTCGATCAGCCTGCATTTTTATTTCTTCTTCCTGCAGATGATAACCGTGAATGATTTCATTGATCATTGCGTCTCTCAGCTCGGAGTCGACTAGTTCCTCATGTCTCTCCACTTTGCCGATGCAGTGTGAGCGTCCGCCTGAACCTGCGCTTCCTTCCGTCGACTCCACATCACGTCCCAATCAGCTACCTCGTTAGCACAGGCCGCATTGTTTCAATTAGCTAATGAGGGAGCCGGACGAGGTTGAGGAAGGCTAATTGGCGCCGCAGGCTAATCGCAATTAGAGGAGCGGCTAATGAGCGCCGGGGGGAAAAGTGGAGAGCGTGACAGCGGTTCACTGTGACTGGACATGAGAACAGGGCCCAGAAGGGAGGCAGTATCACAATAATCCAGCAGGTGTCAGCGCTCAGTTTCAGCATTTTTAGTGCTAGCTCAACTGCTCCCTCTGCTGGTGGTGGTGGCTCAGTTTTTAAACTGCTGTAAACATCCAGACCTAAGTCTTATTACAGCGGTCAATACCTGATCTTGCAATTCCTGCGTTGGCCTCCTGGGGGAGTGGGAAATGGGGGGGTCTGCTCACATTGTCAATGAGTCGACCCAGGTCGTATGTAGACCCTCCCCCCTGCTTGGTTTCCCCTTCACAAGCCCCGCCCACTCAGCTTATTGCAGCTCAGTTTCAGAGCCAATCAACCTTGATTTGTTGCCCTCAGTGGAAACATGATTGTCTCCAGGCTTTGTGTCATGTGTAGTGCCACATCTGGACCTAATGTTTTTCCCCAGGACAATTGGAATTTATTGCAGCATGGCATTCCGGTGAACCACGTTTGGAGGAACCAAAGGTGGTACCTGATTGGCTGTGATGCTACTTTCTCTGCGACTATCTCTACTTAAAATCTTAAAGCCGTAAAACACCCAATCTCGGACGAACACTTTCACCCACAAATCACAGTTGGGAGTCCACTCCGAAGCTTTCTCAGACGACCTGGTTCCAGGCAGGGACTGGTCCCACTGGCGGCCAGCGCTAGTTTTACGACCGTTATCTCTCGGCAGAACATTCCAAAGGGCCATCCTCAACACAGATGTTCCTGAACATCTCAATATCAGACAATGTTAAAAACTCTATTTTCCCCTTTTCAGAGAAATCTGGAAGTCACACATCTATGACCACCATCAAAAATAAAGTATTAATGGACTTTGAATCACTCTTCTAACCTCAAAATTAACGGATTTAGGATTTCATCCTAAAGGAAGCCTGGAGGCTTTCAAGCTTCAGGTGGAGCAAGAGTGTCCCCTACGGGGAGGTTACAAAAGTGTTTCCTAAGTAATCGATTAAAAGTTGAATAAACTTTGCACGTTGGTTTTCCTCATATCAATGTTACATGCTTTGCCATAATCCCTATCATTACCATCACCAGTTTTCCACGTTACACTCAGGCGACTGTTACCTCAATCCCTACATACACCTTTTAAATATTGACAACCACAGATACATATATCTACTCTTATATATATAAATATATTTGTATACATGCCTGAATGCCAAATCTATTAAATCTTTCAGTTGTCTTTTAAATATAAATAAACTTACTCCTGCTTTTGTGTGCATGCTTAGATAGGTTGATAGGTATTTAGATATAAAATATATGTTGAAGGTTTAATGTGCTTTGAACGCTATGTCTTCCTCAACTGTTTCCTAACTTTCGTAAGGTATCTACCATACGAAGGATCACACGGTTTTTATTTCTCCATGTTGTTCTTCTATTTCATTTTTGGTTGTTGTTTCATTTCTTTATCAGCAACGAACCCGACACCACATACATATTCATCATATACATATAGTGTAAGACGAACAATCAGTTTTAGTGTTGGAACAGTCTTTTCATTGGTTCTTGGAGTTCAAAAGACCACCCTCTTCTCCAAGTTATATCAGTGAATTCAGTTCCTTTGTCTCAGAAGATGAAGAAGTAGTAGAAGAAGTTGGTGTTTTAGTTTTCCTGAGTGTTGTCTAGTCTTTCTTAGTGTCGTCTTGTCTAGTTTTTGTCTTCGTCATTTTTCTTTATTCTAATTTTTGTCAACTTAATTTTTCCTAATTTCTGGATAAAGGCCAATTTAAGACAGAAGCAGAAACAACTCAGCCTCGTCCAGTGACCATTATTTTTCATTTTTAACTTTTGCCCAATCTCAACTGGCATCCTCAGCCCTGAGATTGTGATTTTTGGGGTTTTTCTTTTTGGACCAGCCAAGCAGTTTTTCCTTCCTCGTAACCGTGTAATTCGTTTGATCACCAAAATTACAACTGGTTACGAAGAAAGACTCTACTCTGATGCCAAAACGCCAGTGAAGCCACCTGCAGGACAGAGCAGAACGGGCAGTTCCACCTCGACGGTCGGTGTGCTAATCCAAGCTCCCTGCGCGGTACTGGACCCGAACGGTACAGTACAAACTCCCAGGACCACCTTGGAAGAAGCTCATCCAACGTAAGCCCTCATCATTCGCTCACTGTCTCAAAGAGTCTGGTGTCGCATCAGCTTAACAAATAACTGCCAAATCATTTTTGCTAGACTCAGCCACAACAAGTCTAGTAGACAAACCAAACTCTTTTATATTTCTTCTTTTATTTTGTTACTTTTAGCTTAAGTTTAGGTTTTCTGTACCTACTCTCTCTCTCTCACCCACTCTCTCTCTCTCTCTCTCACACACACACACACACACACACACACACACCACATACACATGCACGCACGCACACCCAACACTCGCCCAGTTCGTTGCTGATTGTGTCTTTATGACCGCATTCATGTCATGCTGTTCTGTGTGAACCATCTATTGTTACACAAATAAATGCACATTAAGCCTGATGTCATTGTTTGACTGACTTATTAAAGTGTGGTTCAAATCCCTGCGTATCGTCAAGAACTCCCCGTTAAGGAGACGGTATTGAGACTGATTCTGGCGTTTCCTGCTGACGTCAACAACCAAAAAGCAGGTGGTGCCCCGATCAAATCATATTAAATATTATAAATATTAAAATTATTAATTTCTTTTTGATGTCCGTTTCCACTCCTTCGTGAGTTTGATCGACTAAATTAATCAATCAACTTCCCCCACTACACATGTGTGTGTGTGCGCGCGTGTGTGTCTGTGTTCCCCATAATTGTCCTCTTTTATGGCCTCATTAATTGGCTTTTTTTTCATCACAAGAACAACATATTGCCAAAGTGATCTTGACTGGGTTCCATTTCCTCAGAAACGAAACCAGTTTGACTTGAAGGAGAGGAAACAGGCTGTGATTGGCTGCAGGGAGCACAAGGGGGTGGGGATTCTAACATCCTGACTGATTCTGAGAAGGGAAGTGTCAGGGTGTGTGTGTGTGTGTGTGTGTGTGTGCATGTGTGTGTGTGTGGCATCCTCCTTCATGCCAGAGAAATATCAGCTGTTTCCTACATTGACTGATGTGCTTTTGAAACTTTGATCTTGTCTTCATGGTGTTCACTTTCTAAATGTCTGTGGTGAATACATGGAGATCTTGACAGAACATAAATCTACTAACAAGCAGAGACTTTTCATCTTTATCTTTATTTATTGGCGTATGAGTGAAAATAAAAGCCTGATGAATGTTTGAACTTCCTTGAGAACTGCACTCTTTTACAAATCTGCTAAATGAGCTGCACCCAGATATTCATGTCTTACATTTTGAGTGCTCAAGTGTATCAGAGGTATTTTAATTTATTTTTTAATTAAAGATGAATTTTTAAAATATCATAATTGTCAGAGAAAAGAATAACAGAAAAATTGTTTTAGCAACATTTTTACCAAAATTAGAAAATGTCCAGTCTGAGTGTTCAACAGGATCCAAATTGACTCAAAAATGACTTTTTTCTATCAGTCATCATTAATGAGAGAGGAAACAAGACACTCAAAAGTATAGCTTATAACTCATAACTTATCACTCATTCTTTACCTGACATTTTGAAAACATTCAAGACAATTTTGTTCATATTGAATCAGTTCAGTTTGTCTGAGTGGTGGAGCTGGATTCTGCTGTCCAACCACTGCCAGGAAACACTCCCACTGCTATCTGGATTGTCTTAATGCTTTATTGCTTCAATTCAACAGTTGATCATTCACTTGACATTGTTGTGCAATATAGACTGATGGCATATTTCATGACTTATTGATTGACTATTGTCACATTGAGCCAACAAGCAGAATCAAAAGACAAAATTCTCTCACAATATTTACATGCATTCATCTGATTGTTGACAAATGGATCAACAGTCAGAAGGTTCATCAGATGAGAGTTGTTGAAAGGTCAAAGGTCAGGGTGGAAAGGTCCAGAGTGGAAACAGACCTCAGCTGTGTTTCCACAGTAATAAAGTTGTCATGTGGACTATTGACACATTATTAATCTGTGGGATGAATGGGCTGCAAATGAAGAGAAACAACGTGACACAAACATCCAGCAGCCGTGGAGACAAACATCAGGTGGACAACAGTCACCAGGAACACAAACAGGAAGTGGCGTGCAGGCCCCGCCCACCCTGTTTGGCTGAGAGCCGGAGACACTGGGCAACTAACATGAAGACAGAAGAAGAATCAAAGGTGAGAATTCAGCTCAGAGTCTCTCTGACGACTTCAGTCACACTTTCATCAACTCAGCTGAAGAACCTGAAGCAACCCAGAATCCAACATGTAGCGGCTGAGTGAAGGAGGTCTGGACTCTGTGGAGGAGCTTCATGGTTCCAGAGACGCTGTAGAAGGACAGAAGACCTGCTCTGTGGTCCAGGTACACTCCCACTCTGGAGGACTCAGGACCTGAGACATCAGTGCTGATGTTTTTGTGATTAAATCTATATCCACCTGAGGAACAATCTAAACGCCAGGATTTGTCATTGCGTCCAAATCCACTTTCCTTTGACTCTCCTGCTCTGCTGATGTTCCTGTAGGCCACTGCTACACTAACGTAGTTCCCTCTCAACTCCACCTCCCAGTAACATCGTCCAGTCAGACCTTCTCTACTCAGGACCTGCTGCAAGGCAGTGAATCTGTCTGGATGATCACAATAAGACTGAACTTCCTCCATGCATGTCACTTTTCTGTTCTCCTCAGATAATAACAGATGTTTGTTCACTGTGTTTGGATCCAGAGTGATTTGAGGTGAACATCTGAGGAAGTCCTCTCTGCTCCTGGGTTCTGGTACCTTCAGTAGAACATCAACGTTGCTCACTGTCCATGAGATGTTTGTCTGAGTCTCCATCAGAACTTGCTGTATTTCATCTCTCAGCTTGGTCACAGCTGCTGCCACGTCCTCAAAGTATCTCAGACGACGGATCTTCAGGCTGGAGGAGTCTGGAGACGGACTGGGTGCTGGCAGTGAGGAGAACCTGTGGAGAAACTGGCTGTGGTCCAGTGTGTGTGAGATATTCTCCAGCTCAGTGTCTCTCCTCTTCAGCTCCATTATCT
Organism: Thamnaconus septentrionalis; assembly: GCA_009823395.1. Classification (NCBI taxonomy): domain Eukaryota; kingdom Metazoa; phylum Chordata; class Actinopteri; order Tetraodontiformes; family Monacanthidae; genus Thamnaconus; species Thamnaconus septentrionalis. The sequence goes on along the minus strand of CM020514.1, from coordinate 1,053,150 downwards.
CCTGCTCCAGCTTCTTATGAAGCTCTTTGACTCCACTCACTGCTGCCCCCTGTGTGGATCTGACCTCCTGCTGCACCTCAGAGTGTCTTTTCTCCAGCAGACGGATCATCTGGGTGAGGATCTTCTCGCTGTCCTTCACTGCTTTATCAGCAGAGCCGTTGATGGACTCCACCTCCTTCTGAAGCACCTTCAGGTCTTCCTCTGTGTGCTGGATCTTCTGCTGGATCTTCTGCCTGGTCTCCTCCAGCTCTCTCTGCCTCTCAGGCCTCTCTGCTGCTGCTGCCACTGTGTTGTGACCTTGATGTTCATCCACACAGCATAAACCACAGATGATCTTCTGATCAGTGCGGCAGAACATCTTCATCACCTCATCATGACGAGGGCAGATGTTCTCCTGGAGCTCCTGGATGGGTTCCACCAGCTTGTGTCTCTGTAGGGGAACAACATCACGATGAGGCTGGAGGTGAGAGTCACAGTAGGAGGCCCGACAGACCAGACAGGACTTGAGGGCCTTCAGTTTCCTCCCAGTGCAGACATCACAGGCCACATCTCCAGCTCCAGCATAGCAGTGATCAGCAGGAGCATCTTGGAGTCCAGTCTTCTCCAGGGTCTCCACTAGAGCTGCTAACATGGTGTTCTTCTCCAGGACAGGCCTTGGTGTGAAGGTCTTCCTACACTGAGGGCAGCTGCAGACTCTCCTCTCCTCCTCTGCATCCCAGTGGTGTTGGAGACACTTCCTGCAGTAGTTGTGTCCACAGGAAGTCGTCACTGGATCCTTGAGAGGATCCAGACAGAGGAAACAAGATATCATTTTTCGGTCCAGCTGAGCTGCTGCCTGAGCCATTTCACCTCTGAGAGCCACTGACGGACTGACTGACTGAGTTACTGACTGGGTTTCATTTCCTCAGAAATTAAACCAGTTTGACTTGAGGGAGAGGAAACAGGCTGTAATTGGCTGCAGGGAGCACAGGGGGCGGGGAATATAACATCCTGACTCATTCCAAGAAGGGAAGTGTCAGGGTGTATGTGTGCGCGCGTGTGCGTGTGTGTCACAGACTTCCCCTGTTGAGAGTCTACCCCCTCCTCCTCCTCCTCTCGTCTCCTCAAGCGACGGTGACTTCCTGTCTCTGCTGCTGCGATTAAGAAAAATTAAAAGCAAAAAGAAAGCAAAAAAAGGCCACCAGGGGAGTAATCACAGTCATTGTGCATATTTCCAACCTCAACTCACCCACTTTTATTCCTTTTGACCCAGCATGAGACTGTATTTGTTTTGCTTTTATTGTTTTACTGTGATAAAAGTGAGAGTGTACGAAATGTCAGGTTTAAAGAGACGAACGTGTGGAATTTTTCCTCATGTTTTTTCGACTTTCCTAGTGGAATCTAGGGCCATTACTAATTTTTGGTCGCCTCTAGGGGGCGCTAGAGAGTGGAATTTTGCTTATTTCTCTTCATTTTCTTTGGTTTTGTACCCGTTTCTACCTCCGTGCCAAATTTGGTGACTTTTGTAAACAATAATAATAATAATAAACATACGAAGAACAATCGAGTCTTCGCCTGGCGAAGACCTGCTCTGATGAGAGCAGGCCTTCGCTGAGGCTCAGTCCCAAATAATGATACCAGAAACCGGATGAACGGAATAATGAATACCAAATGACGCGCCTGCGCGCACGCACACACACGCACACACACACACACACACACACAGGATTGGCATTTAGGGCCAGAAAGCGATTGCCCGGCTTTTGCGCCAGAAAATCCGTGTAAATAGCGCCAAAAACGATGATTCTGATCCACAGAGGGGACGCAAACGTGAAAATCGGTGGAAAATGCGCCGAGGCGCAGGTAGCGGCAGGGCTGCACCAGACTCATTTGAATGTATTTAAATGAGTCATTAGGCGCAAAAGGACGCCCCCTTCTATGCAAATATGCCTCATTCAAACAGCGGCAGATCCAGGAAGAGTTTGCGCTCGTGTCCGTACGCAGTTTGACAGACGGAAACACCGCGAGCCAAAAGCAGGCGCAGCTTCTGTCTGTCAAAGTGTTTCTTGCTTCTGAGTGAAACTTTCCTCTCTGAAAGGCCTGAAAAACATATATTGCTCCCGAAATCTTATATATAGATAGACATAGACTACAGTGTATATGCCAGTATTTTAGATAGTGTGGTGAATTCTTCAGGTGGCTTCGAGGGATGTAGATGTTGAAGGAGTCTTCGCTGACACTGACTTGGTTGTATTAAAAACTGGTTTATTGCAAAGAAGTCAGAAGTCAAACAGGCACCCGGGTCGCCTGGGGGGTTCTCTTTGGCCTGATGTGAGCAACTCCCAAGGATCCTTTGTTCACATCTCCTCTTATACCCCCTGTAGCCTGAGATGAAGATACTAGGAGTGGGGGAGAATCTATACATTTCTTGGCCGTACCCCCAAGTGTTTACCGGAAGAAGGATTTTGCTGGCAGGGCTGAATAACAACAGGCCCATTGACCAGACCCCTTCGCCGAGGCACCATATGGAATCAATCACTGCCTTATATGGAGAGGTTCAACCCGGGTCCTTCTTGGTAATGAGTTCATGAACCTAAGTTCATATACAATGGGCTCATGCACATAAGTTCAGATACTACAATAGGCTTTGAAAAATACAAATGGTAGTCAGGTGTTGGTGACTAACGCGTCTTGCGTCTTGACTTTCTTTCCATGATGGCAGCAGTCTTGGTAGATGTTGTGAGTTTTGATATATTGGCCATTCGAGGTTGCCGTAATTCAAGTTTGGTTGTAGTGACAACAAGCCACCAGCAGGGGTTGCAGGGATTAGATAAAAACATTCATGAGACATTGGGTACTGAGTGCACGTGAAATTAAAAAGCACTATTAAATTAAATGCGTCTTGCCTCCATAACATGACAGTAGACGAAGGAGGCATCATAATGCCAGGCGCGCACAGGAGCGCGTTTATCCTAGCAGAGTTTCGCTGTTTGACCTCAGAGAACGGGAAATTTTAAAGAGATAAAGATTTTTTTTTTTATTTTTTTTTTTAAATTGCTTTAATTTCGTTGCATGTCTACTTGCTTCAGCAGCGAGGGCAGCCGGCTCACGATCTGAAATTTTTTGTTTTCGTTTCCGTGCATCCATGAACACAAACCAAACACATGCACCCACGAACAACCTTTGGCGCAAACTGCTCTCAGGTTGCCAGACCGCAACATTCACACCTGTTTCAGGTGCCGCATTTGTGGGCGTGTTTGCGCCTGCATGTCGTTAGGGCAAAAACCTTTGTGGATACCCGCATCTGTGGCGCAGATTGCAGCCGCAATCTCGCCGCAAAATGCGCCGCATTTTACCACTGGGCGCCCTTCTTTGAGGATCTACCCCTTAGTTTTTTTGAATGCCAATGTCGCGGCACGCAGGTGTTTTCACCCCAATTGACCAGACAAAATCTGCTCAAAAGATTTTTATTCCAACAATAACAGAATTAAAAGGCTAAAGCGATACAGGACCCTAGAATTGTTACAGCACAGGATAAAAGGGGGGAGGTCGTTCCCCAAACAGCTGTCAACTGGACATGCATGAAAACCCAACTACTAAAAACCAGGAAACACTCAACACAAGCCATAAAACCAAAAAGGGGGAGCACAACTGCTAAATCATATAAATTATAATAAACAAAACAAGCCACATGCAAAAGTGGGCATACACAGTCCAATGCTACTCGCCCCCCCCTTACTCGCCCTTTAGCAGAACATTCAGTAGATTAGAAGATTAAAATTACCTATCAAAACTAAGACAAACAGTTAAAAAGATAAAACTCGAAGGCATGAATAAAACTAGAATGGAATTAAAAGGGAAAAGATAAGGAAACACTCAGACATTTGGATTGGAGGAACGGGTGACCTTTATAGTCCACAGCGTCTCGCAGTTGGTGGGACCCCTTCCCAGAGCCCGCACCGTCTGGCGCACAGTGCGTCGACGTTTCCCTGTAAGGGTGCAGTGACGAGCCCAGCCGGTGGCAGCTCGAGGGGTCGGCCGGTTTCCACTGGGTACGGCCCCCCAGAAAAAAGAAGCAGTTCGTCGTCGTCTGTAGTGTCCCTTGCTGCGGGATATAGCGAACGTCGTGCTTCAGTCGCGGCGTCCTTGTCCACCGATCATCCGGGCTGGAAGGTAGAAGCACAAAAATCAGTCCACGGAATGATGCGGCGCGGGATACAGCGAGCGTTGTTCTCGTCGCAGCGTTCGTCTTCACGAGCAGCAGTCGGCAATCTTGCTTCCTAGTTCCGCTGCCGTTCCTATTAAATCTGTACTGTAAAGCTTTTTTAAATGATGAGCACATCAAAACAAAACAATATTTTTTTTTTTCACGGCAACAGGAGCTTAAATAACGTGGTCAAAAACTTTGTGTCACCGCCACTTCCAAACCAAACATTTACTGTAGCATCTTCCACCTGCTGCGGGGGCCACGTAATCACCCGACCTATATTTAGGCTGAATATCGATATATATCCCGATATTCTTTCCGCAACGTGAGAGTAAATGTTCAAAGTTAAAATGGCTTTGAAACCGGCTTTTTCAACAGTTGCCAAATCAAATGAATGAATGAATAATAAATAGGTTTCTTCACCTGATTAATGGGTAAATATATACATAGAAGAAAAGTACAATACCAATATTTTTTATATTAACTATAAATAGTTAATTAACACCTAATTATAGATTATCTTCTCCTTTCTAACAAATCCAGATTCAATCCGGGTTGTGGATGACCTGCGGCTGGGGCTTATGCAGCGCAGTGCAGTTTACACTCATCGTACTGCAGTTTGTGCCACTGCTTTTGATGGAGAAAACGATTTGTTGCGCTTCCACCCTGGCTGTGACTTGTGTACGCCACTCTCTAGAAATAATGATATTTTGTTTTTCATCTGATAATTTGAATCCAAACCATCTCCAAATTATTGAGCCACTGATTTTTATCAACCAATTCCTCCTCCGTTGTGTTGTTGAAGTCTGTCCGTGAAGGTTCTCAACACTGAAAAAAATAACTCATAAGATTTATTTAAAAAAAGATATTGTAAGTATTTGCATGCAAATGATTTAAGTAAAATTTGATGCTGCAATATCAAGTAACATTCACTTGCCAATCAATTAAAATCTACTTACCATAAAACATAATAGTTGTAAAGATATTAAGTCACATCTACTGAATTACATCCAAGTTTCAAGTTATATTTATCTAAACAAATTCAGTAAAGTCTACTTGTTTTTCATAGAGAGGAACCCCATTTTCCTCGTAATTTTAAGTAAATTTCTATGTCTGTAGTACATGTGGTTCTGGAGTAATTTTGTAGGTTTTAATTATTTTCTTGTGCTTGACATTTTAATTTACTTGGTTGCACTACATTGCATTACTCACTAAAATTACGCAATCATTGCTAGGTTTCTTTTGATAAATGTTATTAAATACATTTACTCTATGCATTTAATATATTTATCACATATCACGTGACAAAGTTACAATGCAATTAACATGTTTATTTTAACTTCCAACTGTCTGAAACGGAGTTTCAACATTCATTGCAGAAATATAACAAAAATTCAAGAACATTTAAACCTTTAGGCGCCATGGTCGCAAAATTGCGACAAGCGTCATTGCTGAATTAAACAGGCCATAGCTGCAAATATGGTGCTAAGAGTCGTTTCCACTTTACACCAGGAGATGGCAGACACCTGTGGCTTCAATCTGACCAGAATTTGTGGGGTTGTTTATATTCATATTTCGGAGTATAAATAGAGAGAAAGCCCGCCTCAGTCGAGGAGACGAGGAAGTGGTTGTAGTGGGAGCGGAGAGAGAGAGAGAGAGAGAGAGAGAGAGAGAGAGAGAGAGAGAGAGAGAGAGAGAGAGAGAGAGAGAGAGAGAGAGAGAGAATTTTGCCGAGAATACGTTGCCGAGAGGTTTGTTCGTTGATGAAGTACTTCGTTAAGTAATGTCTGACTCAGATAACGAAGAGGAATGTTCGCACTCTGACGATGATGTTCAGTCATCTCGTGAGAGCGAGTCTGCCGGTGCGTCTTTACGCAGCGGCAGCGAGTCCATGCGCCACGACAGTCACCAAGCAGCACATGCTTCGCCTCAGCGTGGCCGGGGTGTAGTGGGAGTAATCGGCGAATGAGGATGAGGGGACGTGGTGGGGGAAGCAGGAGTGCTCAAAACACCGCTAATGGTGACGGAGGGCGCGGGGAATTAGTGATCAACGTGGTAAAAGCTGTGGGAGGAAACGCCCAGCCAGTGCCGGTGGAGGCAGCTGGGATGTTCGCGGTCACCCTGTAAATTACAGTGATGATGGCTGAGTCTGTTTGAGATATGTGGAAAATTATCAAAAGTGGATAAAACATTTTGATGAGCCTGTGGGGTATTGTGGAGACAGGGATCTGACACACAGATCCCTGACATCTGACATAATACAAAAACAAACAAACAAAAAGTTTGGGTTTACTGAAGATTTTTCTCAATTACAGTATGGCTTTATCTCTAACCAATTTCAAGTCACAGCCATTTGAAATCTTGATATCAAAATTGAATATTTTCTTGAAAAAATGATGGCGCTTAAAGGGTTAACACAAAAACATGCTCAAAACAACTTCTGGGATCAGGATAGAAACAGCCTCTTAGGCTTGAACAGCTTAACGTGCTTAAGGGTCCGTGCACAATGGCAAAAAAAATTCTCCTACATGCGTTTATGCAAACAACCTCAACCTCAGGTTGTTTATTTTGGGGGACAATTTGACCCCATCCAGCTCCAGGAGGAGTTCCTGGAAGACCTCAAAAGTGTAGCGCAAAGTGGGAGGGTATGCCAAGTTAAGGGCATAAATCAGTCCCATGAGCAGTGAGCAAGCTCTCGCAGTACTTTTGCATCCTGGCAAAATCTCATGGCCTTCGACAAGGATGGAGACATCAACTGGATCCTCATCAGCACCATGGACGACCAGTATTTTGAGGGTGTGGTTACTGACATCACTCTGACTGTCCTCCTGCATACAACGTACAACAAAAAAGACGAACGTTATTGAGAAACAAATATAATTCATGAATCATTCAAAGTGACGACATTATCAGGGAAGAATGAACACAAAAATACAGTATGTCTGTTCCTTTGACTGCTGTCCTCTCAACATTTAATTAATCCATATCATTACATGTATTTTTTTAATGATTAAAATCATGCTACACCAAGCTGTCTTCAAAAAGTTCCACATCCTTCTCGCCCAGGTACAGTATAAGGCTGCCGATAACAGTTTCACGTCTCATCTCAATGCTCTGTTTCTGTGAACACATTAAGAACATGAACATAACCATTATACATACACAATGAACTCCAAGTGTTTCAAGTGCATGGACCCAGAGCGTGCACTGAATCTACCAAGTGTGAGACTTGTTCTCTGTGTGTGTATTTGGGTGTGTGAGTGAGGGAAAAAAAGGTAGGCCCATCTCCCTGTAGAACATGTGAACAAACAAAACAAGCACACCTGACTCAGTCCTCCTCCTTTCATCAGCATGATAAGTTTTGGTGTGTACTCGTTAAGTTACGCATGGAGGTTTGCTCCGGCAGAATGGTAGTTATTCTCCTGAATTCCTCCTTGATCTGAAAGGACAAAAGATTCACAAGTACATCAATATTTTTTATATACATTTACACGTTTGAAATGAAAAAAATAATAATTTATTATATATTTAAAAATTAATTTATTAATTATTGTTACAGCTCAATAAAGCAACTAAAATGTTTAAGGCTTTATACGTTCACCTACCTCAGCTTCACAAAACAAAGAAGGCCATCTCTCTTTGAAGTCAGCAGCAGCAGGACTATCGCTCACAACTTCCAGCCTTCGATAGGAAAATGTGTTGGCCATTTTTTCTTTTATTAGTTTAGCATTGTTGCTCTTCTTAATCTCATTAAGGAGCTCTTGTCTGTCCCTCTCCAGACTGTCGTTGGTTTCTCCACTTGGATGTGGAGGAAGGAAGTTGACCTCGGCTCTCTTCGGTTTCTTGCATTTTTTGGCAGGATGTCTCTCGCCAGGGGCCTTGCTTTTCAAGGAGTTGATGTGTAGCTCTGGACAAGGGACATTGTGTCTTTTCAGTTTACTTCGGTAATTGGTCATCTTCATTTTGAGACGATGCTGCCACCCATATGTGCCTGAATATGACATTCCAGGCTCCCTCAAGCTTGGGTGCATGTTTAGTAGAGCTTCTACAACTTCCAGTTGTTGTAGAGCACTGGGATAGGCCTGGTAGTGGTAGATCGCTTCTGCAAGTTTCTCTTGAATGTCAGAGTAGATACTTGGATCCTGAAGGAGTGAACCGTCAAGTTCATAAGCTTGATTTCCAGCCTCAAGAATCATTTTGACAACATATGAAAAGGAAAATTTGGTTGGCCAGCGCTCTGATCGATACTCTGGTGAAGGTTGTAAAATGATGGTGTCTGATGAACTAGCTGAGGAACTCTCATCTTAAGGAGGCTCATCCAGCAGCACTGGAGTGGAGGAAGCTCAAGGCTCACAGAGAGGAGTCACTGTCAAAGTAACAGATGGTTCTGTTTGAACTAGTTTGATTGTGTCGTTGTGTCCTTGTCATTAATCACATTGGTTGATGTTAGTGTGAAGAACTGGTAATTGAAATCTTTGTCCATGTGCATTACATTAAAACTCCCTTCAAGTTGAAAATGATTCTGCTGCCAAAAGTTCGTCTACAGTGCTAGGTATTCCATCCAGTATGGTTAACTTGATGACAATCAGTGTTGATGAGCAATGGCCACTTTATTAGAGATACCTCGCCAGTCTTTGCTTGGAAACCTTCCACCTCCAGTGGGAGGAGCAGCCATCAAGAAGTCCAAAGTTCACGTCTTCACCTGTCCGACTCCATGTTGAGTTGAGTCAGTTTCAGCAGAAGTCAAAGTGAAGCAGTGGGTGAGTTGTTCTCTCCTAATATCTCCTTTTCCAGCAGCCAACAGTGGCCCGTTCAGCCGCTAACAATCAAAGAGTTTATTTGTCACATTGCATGACCAGGCAGTGAAATGTGGCTGTGGCAACGTGATTGTGAATGAAGAGGAATAAAGAAAGTATCAATGAAAAAGGATTGAAAAAGTAGCAAGTGGTGAGTTCAATGTAAGTTTCACAAGAGCACAAAGTTGGAAAAGTGTAAAGTACAGATAAGAGTCTTTGAAGTGAGAGCAATACAATAGCAATAGGTGCAAACAATGCAATGTAACACATGAAACAATGCCACAATAATAAATAATAATGTTGATAATAAGGGCAACGTGGTGGCGCAGTGGTTAGCGCTGCTGCTTCACAGCAAGAAGGTCGTGGGTTCGATTCTGGGCCTGGGACCTTTCTGTGTGGAGTTTGCATGTTCTCTCCATGAGTCTGCTGAGTTCTCCAGGTTCTCCATGTGTTTCTGTCCTTCAACAAAACAGACAGATGCATTTTTCCACTAGTAGCTGCTCGCCTCTACTGAGCTTCTACACTGTCCAACTGGGAGGTGAATAGTAGAAGATGACCTGTTTATTGCAGGTAATGAGGAAACTGGATGGACTTGTGTTGCCACACCCGTCTCCCGCAGCTCCAAAGTCCTTTTTTGTCGTCCTTCGGGAAATTGGCAGGTTGCCATGTCCACACACTCATTTCAGAGATAAAGAGGCATAAATAATAGACTTTAAATCTGATGATAGTGAACAGAATCAGACTTCTGAGCGCGACCACCCTGAAGGAGATTCATCAAGTTCCAACTAGGAAGTTCCCTAAAATGTTCATCTGAATAAGTCATCAGTACAACCAAAAAGTAAAAAAAAAAACTGTTGAGGTGCGGTTTTATTTTGAATGGCTCCATCAGAATGTTCTGAAATTGAGTGAGGAGTCTTCTGGGTGGTGCACTACTGCCCTCTATTGGAACCATCCAGTGACAACAGGGAATCATCTGAAGTCTAGTTCAGAGTAAAGCAAGTCAGTGTGTTGTTGTCATTGTGTCTAGTGGTGATCATAATGCCTGGTGTGGACAGAGGAGCAGAACTCTAGTGTCTGCTGGCTCCTGTCATCCACTCTCCCACTGCAGTGAAGTTCTGCACTGTGTTCCGAGCTCACAGTTGAACTGCTTTGTTTCACCTCAGACTGACTCCAGCTCAGGAGATGGATGTAGAAGAAGTCAGACCAGAGTCTCCAGGGTCCAGCAGGGTGTCTCTGAAGAGTGACTGGTCCAAAGATCTCGGCCCAGACTTCAGTAATGGACCTGGACCTTCAGAGACACAGTAAGAACACTTGGACTGACGTCCTCTGATGTCTTCTTCCTGATGCTGCTGATTCAGTTCACATTTGTTTGGAATTAATGACTTATTTTAAACTTGTTTGAACTCCTGTAGAATCACCACATCAGTTCATAGTGTTTGAGTCAAGAGGGAAACTGGCTGCTGGATTCGCAGTGCAAAAGTTATTTTTAAATAAAGCATTTGACTGTGTTGCAGAAGAAAATACACTCAGTGCTTCTAGAACAGACAACTTGACCAAGTCATTTCAAAATAAAAGCATAAACTTTATCTAGTTGGGTGTCTCATGTAATTTAGCATTAATGAAGAATCAAAACGTCAGTAACAGGAAAAAACTATCATCCAAAACTGACCAGTCAAACCCAAACTTCTCCACAGGAGGAGCAGGGGTGGTGGTGGCTGTGAGGAGCAGGACGTCCTGACTGACCCAGTGTCCGCCAGCTCATACTGGGACCAGTCTGCTCCATCAGCACTGCAACCTGCCAGTCACACCAAGATTGCTCACAGTAAGACTGTCCACCTGCACCTCCTTCACTTTTGCCTCTGAGGTCATGTCAGGACCTCAAGTGAGAAGATTCACTGAAGGACATTGAGAGCAAACAGTCAGCCAGTCACACAGTAGCAGCAGCAGCTTCATCAAAGCAGCTGAAAAAGTTGTGGACAGAAAATGATGCTCACACTGTCACACTGATGTTTTCTTCTCCAACCTTTTCTCTGCTCCAGAGGTTGATGATGGTCTGCAGGAGCTTCTACAGCAGCAGAAGATCAGTCTGGAGAGGAGATGTGAACGTGTGACTGAAGGTGAAGAAGCAGGAAGTCAAACCCTCCTCAACAGCATCTACACTGAGCTCTACATCACTGAGGGACAGAGTGAGGAGGTCAACAGACAGCATGAGGTCAAGCAGCTGGAGACCAAGAAGACCAAGAAGAGCCTCCATGACCGTCCAATCAGGTGCAGCCAGATCTTTGAAGCCTCACCTGAGCAGCAGGGACTCAGAGTCAGAGTGGTGCTGACCAACGGCGTCGCTGGGATTGGAAAAACCTTCTCAGTGCAGAAGTTCACTCTGGACTGGGCCCAGGGCCTGGAGAACCAGGACCTTCAGCTGGTGCTTCCCCTCTCATTCAGAGAGCTCAACTTGGTCAAAGAGCAGCACTACAGTCTTCTGGAGCTGCTGCATGTTTTCCATCCAACGTTAGAGAAGCTCACAGCAGAGCAGCTGCATGTCTGCAAACTTCTCTTCATCTTGGACGGCCTGGATGAAAGCAGACTGGCTCTGGACTTTGAGGACAACCAGGTGGTGACTGAGGCCACTAAGAAGAAGTCAGTCAACGTCCTGCTAACAAACTTGATCAGAGGAGATCTGCTTCCCTCGGCATTGCTGTGGATAACTTCCAGACCTGCAGCAGCCAATCAGATCCCTCCGTCATGTGTGGACAGGCTGACAGAAGTACGAGGCTTCACCGATGACCAGAAGGAGGAGTATTTCAGGAGGAGGTTCAGAGATAGAGCAGATGTGTCCAGCAGGATCATCTCCCACATCAAGGCCTCCAGGAGCCTCCACATCATGTGTCAGATCCCGGTCTTCTGCTGGATCACTGCCACAGTTCTGGAGAGCATGTTGAGCTCAGAGCAGAGAGGAGAGCTGCCCAAGACCCTGACTGACATGTATTCACACTTCCTGCTGGTCCAGACCAAGAGGAAGCAGCACAAGTATGGTGGAGACCATCGGCCCACAGGTCCACTGGAGCTTACGAAGGCGGACAGGAAGGTTCTTCTGAAGCAGCCCAAGAAGTTCTCGCTCTTACTGCAGGGCCTGAAAAAGATGATGATGCCAGAAGAAAACAAGCCGACAGAGGCTGACAGGGAGCTTCTTCTGAAGCTGGGCCAGCTGGCATTTGAACATCTGGAGAGTGGAAACATCATGTTCTACAGTGAAGACCTGGAGAAGTGTGGTCTCAGTGTGACTGACGCCTCTGTGTACTCAGGAGTTTGTACAGAGATCTTCAGAAGAGAGAGTGTCATCTTCCACAAAAACATCTACTGCTTCGTTCATCTGAGCGTCCAGGAGTTTCTGGCTGCAGTCTACAGCTTCCACTATCACACCAACAAGAAGACAACAGGAGATGGTCCTCCTGGAGAATCCCTGGCAGAGTTCCTGAGGAGGATGATGGAGAAATCCCTAAAGAGTACAAATGGTCACCTGGACTTGTTTGTTCGCTTTCTCCATGGACTCAGTCTGGAATCCAACCAGAGACTCTTTGGAGGCCTGCTGGGTCACACTAACAACCATCCAGGAACCTTAGAGAAGGTCATCAACAACCTGAAGGAGATGAACACTGGTGATGTTTCTCCTGACAGAAGCATCAACATCTTCCACTGTCTGCTGGAGGTGAAGGATCAGTCAGTGCATCAGGAGGTTCAAGAGGTCCTGCAGTCAGAGAACAGATCAGAGAAGAAGCTCTCAGCCATCCAGTGTTCAGCTCTGGCCTACATGCTGCAGATGTCAGAGGAGGTTCTGGAGGAGTTGGACCTTAAGAAGTACAACACATCAGATGAGGGAAGATTGAGACTGATTCCAGCTGTGAGGAACTGCAGGAAGGCCATGTAAGTCCAGATGTTTCTGTCAGCACAATCAATCAATCAATCAATCAATCAATCAATCAATCAATCAATCAATCAATAGTGAGTGAACACAGGTGCAGTTTCTCAAAGCTGTCCTGACTCTGATGGTCTGGGTTCCTTCTGGTTCCTCACTGATTGATTCTGCAGAGACGGAGCTTGAAAGCAGCAGACACTTGTTTCAAGATCCACCTGCAAAGAAAGTAGTTTATCTTCATTATTGATTGATTGACTGATTGACTAACTGAGTTTGGACCATGTGTGAGTGTGTACAAAGCTTGTCCTTGACTTCTTCTGCTGCTCCTCTTTGTTTCATTCAAAACACTCCCTTCTGGAGATCAGCCCTCTGTGATGTCACAAAGAGCGCTGCTAGCTCTTCCAGGTCAGTGGCAACGCCCCCAGTCAGGTGTTGGCTCCACCCTCTGACAACACCTTGTTTGGTGTCCTTCCAACGCTGTCACTTTCAGCAGCAGCAGGCTGTAAACACAGGGCTAATGATGCTGCAGTCTGGACTTGTAGACAGGGTTGTGGACCATGAATGGAGTGAAGCTGCTCCACTAAGTTCAGGCAGGAGCTTGAGTGAATGAGAGGGACTGGAGGATGAGAAGAAGCAGCAGGAAGGAATGAAGCCACCAACATGATCAACATGTCCAACACACAGCAGCTTGGAGCTCTGATCCAGTGGAGCTCCAAGCTGCTGTGACTGGACACACCAGTGAGCATCATGTGGAGCTGAAGCAGCAGATCAGAGCAACAGTGTCAGTGTTGACTCACTGGTGTGTGAAGCTGCACTTGGTTCCTTGTTGCAGGAGAACTTCATGTGTCCTTTGTGATGATGGAAGCAGCTGATCAGCTGTTGATGATCCTTCAGTCACTGTCACACTCTCACATGGTGATGATCTTCTCACTGGTGTCTCCTTCACTACAGACTTTCTCGCAGTTTACTCTCAGAGATTCATTATGAAGTGGTGTCTTCAGCTCTGAAGTCCAGCCCCTCCCACCTCACACTGCTGGACCTGAGTAGGAACCACCTGAAGTTTCCTGGAGTGAAGCTGCTCTGTGCTGCACTGCAGAGTCCAAACTGCAGACTGGAAGTTCTCAGGTTAGTTGCTGCCCTCTACTGGTGGACGGTGTGTGTCAGCAGATGAACATCAGACACACAACATCTTGTCTAGTTGTTGTGATGTTTGGAGCTGCTCAGTGTGACCAGTTTGGACTGGACGTCCTTCACCGTCACTGTGAAGGACGTCAGCAGCTTCTGTCTCACTTTGGTGTTTTTCTTTGAGTTCATTTCTAAAAGGAAATTTGTTAAAATTCTATTAAATATGAAGTCATAGTTTTCTTTCTTTTAGATTTGATTGTGTTTTGAAATATTTTCACTCTCCATCATTTCTTCTTTATTCAGGTTTGGTGGCTGCAGTTTGTCAGAGCTCAGCTGTGATTGGCTGCTCTCAGCTCTGAAGTCCAGCCCCTCCCACCTCAGAGAGCTGGAGCTGAGTCTCAACCAGCTGAAGGATTCATCAGTGGAGGAGCTGAGTGGTTTTCTGCAGAGTCCAGACTGTAAACTGGAGACTCTGAGGTCAGTTCACAGTTGATTAATAGTCATGTGACGAAACAGGTTTGATGGAAAATATTTGATTGTAGTGATGAATTATTCTGCTGTTATTACATATTGTTGTTTTTGTTTTGTTTTCGCACAATGGTCTCATCAGTTTCACCCTCTGATCATATTAGAGCCATTTCACTGATTTTGTGCAATTATTGTGACAATGAATAACATTGTGTTGTCTTAGAAATTATAAATGAAGCTAAGATGGACTTTGAAGTGATTTATGAAGTGCTCCCCTCCTGCCATCTGGAGCAGCAGGAGGCAGGTGTGTGGGGTTTCCTCATTAGCCAGGGGAGACCATAGTGTTGCTGGACAGCTCACACTGGCTCTGCTTTGGTTGGTTCTGGTGCTGAACTTGAACTCCAGACTAATGCGAACACCTGACAGCAAATCAAAATACAGTCGTGACAACGAGAGGCCATGTTTTCATGGGCGCGTCAGGACCACAGAGACCTGCGGTCCTGGTCCGGCTGCCCACGGAAACCCCATCACTGATCCATCAGGACCATTTGAACTGGAATCAGATCCCAGACATCATTAGACTGTCAAAACCATTTCAGCTGCATTTATATGAAGGACATAAATATTTCAGTGAGAAAACAAAATCATATTCAGACATTTAGTCTCTCACCCCCTCTTTCCTCTTTCTCTCTCTCTCTCTCCTACACACACACATCTGTGATCTTCACTCTCCATCATTTCTGCGTTTATTCAGGTTGTGGGACTGCAGTTTGTCAGAGCTCAGCTGTGATTGGCTGCTCTCAGCTCTGAAGTCCAACCCCTCTCACCTCAGAGAGCTGAACCTCAGTCTCAACCAGTTGAAGGATTCATCAGTGGAGAAGCTGAGTGGTTTTCTGCAGAGTCCAGACTGTAAACTGGAGGTTCTGAGGTCAGTTCACCCTCTTCACTCCACAACTGCTGCAGTTATTGTTGTCATGACTTTGAATTGACTTTGTTCAAATTCACTTTACAGACGCTTTGTTTCCATTAGAAATGTTTTAAATCTCTCTCTCTTTCTTTCTCTCTCTCTCTCTCTCTCTCTCTCTCTCTCTCTCTCTCTCTCAAACACACACACACACACACCTATGATTTGCACTCTCCATTATTTCTTCTTTATTCAGGTTGAAGAGTTGCAGTTTGTCGGAGCTCAGCTTTGATTGGCTGCTCTCAGCTCTGAAGTCCAACCCCTCCCACCTCACACTGCTGGACCTGAGTAGGAACCACCTGAAGTTTCCTGGAGTGAAGCTGCTCTGTGCTGCACTGCAGAGTCCAAACTGCAGACTGGAAGTTCTCAGGTTAGTTGCTGCCCTCTACTGGTGGACGGTGTGTGTCAGCAGATGAACATCAGACACACAACATCTTGTCTAGTTGTTGTGATGTTTGGAGCTGCTCAGTGTGACCAGTTTGGACTGGACGTCCTTCACCGTCACTGTGAAGGACGTCAGCAGCTTCTGTCTCACTTTGGTGTTTTTCTTTGAGTTCATTTCTAAAAGGAAACTTGTTAAAATTCTATTAAATATGAAGTCATAGTTTTCTTTCTTTTAGATTTGATTGTGTTTTGAAATATTTTCACTCTCCATCATTTCTTCTTTATTCAGGTTTGGTGGCTGCAGTTTGTCAGAGCTCAGCTGTGATTGGCTGCTCTCAGCTCTGAAGTCCAGCCCCTCCCACCTCAGAGAGCTGGAGCTGAGTCTCAACCAGCTGAAGGATTCATCAGTGGAGGAGCTGAGTGGTTTTCTGCAGAGTCCAGACTGTAAACTGGAGACTCTGAGGTCAGTTCACAGTTGATTAATAGTCATGTGACGAAACAGGTTTGATGGAAAATATTTGATTGTAGTGATGAATTATTCTGCTGTTATTACATATTATTTGTGTTTTGTTTTCCAAAAATGGTCTCATCAGTTTCACCCTCTGATCATATTAGAGCCATTGGAACTGGAATCACATCCCCGACATCATTAGACTGTCCAAACCATTTCAGATACATTTATTTGAAGGGAATAAACATTTCAGTCAGAAAACAAAATCACATTCAGACATTTAGTCTCTCACAACCCCCTCTCCTTCACACACACACACACACACCTGTGAATCTCACTCTCCATCATTTCTTCTTTATTCAGATTGCAGTGGTGCAGTTTGTCAGAGCTCAGCTGTGATTGGCTGCTCTCAGCTCTGAAGTCCAACCCCTCCCACCTCAGAGAGCTGAACCTGAGTGGAAACAACGTGAAGGATTCAACAGGGAAGCTGCTGGATGATCTGGTGGCCAGCAGTGACTATAAACTGGAGAGAGTGAGGTCAGTACTGGTTTGGAACCAGTGGATGATGGTTGACAATGTTTTCCCAGTCCCAGTGTGAGAGGAGGATGGTGCCAGTCAGCCAGTCACATGACTTTGTTGTGGTCTCGTGTTGACTCGTTGCTGTGTTGACGTCCAGCTGCTCCTCATTCATCCAACTGTCCCTCCATCCAACTGCTTCTTCTCTCACTTCACCACTCAATGACTGATCACTTCATCTTCATCACGCCTCACTATCAGTCCAACGCTCTGTGGTCACATGACCTCTATCTTTGACACTGTCAACATGTGACTGAGAGTCTGACAGTCAAGGTCTCTGGGACGATGCGTTCAGAGAGTGTTGACCCCTGCCGTCTCTTCTTCTCTCTGCAGGTGGAGGTGGTGATGAGGGAGGATCAGCTGGTCCTGATGATGCAGCAGCAGCAGCAGGTCTGACTGGACCAGGCCTGGGCCAAGTACGGCCCGCGTGAGGCCAGTAAAAAATTATGCAATCTACCGGTCGATCGCGAAGGTACTTGGGCTCGATCGCCTGGAGAGAGAGGGAGAGAGTCGCGAAGATACGTCCACGGGACTTTAGAACCCCCCCAACCTCTCCCCCACGTCAACAAAACATTTGACTGAACCTGAACTATGGTGATGTAGAGTGTAGAAGATGGCAGGACCACATCACCGACGACCTTGAAGAGCCAAAGTTGGATATTGAAGAGTTCATCCAGAGAGACGGATCCTAGATGATCTAGGACAACGTCAAGGAGAAGAAGACGACTGACATTTAAAATGCAGAAATAGTCACATTGTTCTCCTGTTGAGATGATTGAAGTCCAACAGTCCTTCAGTCACATCTGCGTCAAGTTCTGTTGGTTTCTTTCAATCAGTCGCCGGATGATATTGTGCAAAGTCACGTCTCACCGACGACACTGAGAGTTGTGACTTCCAGTGAGTCCAGTTGCTGCTCAGAAAATCAGCAGTGTGGCCACAAAGAGTGACTGAAGCTCTTCCTCAACTTCTATTGGATTTCAACACTAATTCTGATTCATTATTTCTTTTCAATTCAACAATTCCTATTGATGAACCTTTGTCTGTAAATACAATCAATGATAATCTTATGACTGATTTCCATCTCCAGTCCCATTGACGAGTGAACACAACACTTTTTTTAACACAACACTAACACAACTTCACCACTGACACGTCCTTTTGTGCTCATCCTGTGTAGCTGTGTGTGTTTGTGTGTGTCTTCAGACAATCTATTCGCAGAATGCTAATAGCATTATAGCTTTAATGCGATCATTATTATTGTCATTATTATATGTGTTGCTGCAGTATTTGACGGTGAGACGTCAACGTGACGTATCTGCTTCAACACTGTTCAGTTCGACTGTCTATATTCTGTCCTCAGTGTGAGTCCGTCCACAAATTGACAGCTAGCCAACACGTTTCAAAGATGTACGGACGCTGGAATAAATTTCAAAGAACTTTATTGTTGTCGTTGTTCTTTGAAACTCTTTTTGTAACAAAGCGATGCTTTCTTGACATGAACACAACAAGGATGAAGGCTGAAGCCGTGAGCTGACACCGCATGGAGAACACAAACAATTGTCTTCCGGATTAGCCATTAGCGGCACAAACCCCTTCAAAATAAAAAGCTTAACTTAAACGAAATAATACATGACTAATAATCGCCAGTAGAGGGGGACAAAGTAAGAGCATTCAACAACCATGACAGTCAATCAATAGAGCAGATGTGTGTGAAGGTTCTCAGTCATCCGGGTCATCTTCAGGTAGAAGGTTCAGTCGGGCCAGCTGGATTGGTTCTAGTGGTCTTGAAGATGTTTCTCCTCTCATCTGAAAAGCTTCTTCAGTTGTGGAAAGGTGTTGCAGAGTCCCAGGTATTGGACCAGCACCAGGAGGATTGGGCGGGGTTACGGTTGATGGTTCACTTCTAGTAGCAAGGTGTTGATTGTCCAACAAAAGGTGTTGATTTTCAATGAGGCTTCGATAGTTGAACTAAGTTCATGATGTATTGTATTTTCCAGTGATCCCAGTATTCTTTTATCGCAGATCTATATTTTAGGTTGTTATTCACCTGTCAGGTTTCGGCGATTTTCTTGCGCCTTCATCATAGGGTCACGTGATGCTACAGCTGATGTTCCTGAAGGCGTGACCCACCTGTGAGATTTGACAGACGTGTCACGCCCTCTGCTGTCCGTTCGCCCCTCCAAAATGCTGCTCCACGTGGCTTGAGAAAGCAGGTCAGCTCCCTCGTCCCTGTTGATGGTCCTCGGGCTGCGCTTCCTGGTCTCTGTGGCCTCCCTGATCCAGCGCTGGTGCTTGTTGTCTTCTCTGTCCTTTCCCCAGTCCTTCATGGGACTTTCCTGTTTGCAGTTCTTCTCCTCGGTTCCATTGTCGCGATCACACGCGTCCCCTGCTGGACCAGGCTGGAGCAGCAGTGCTGACACCAGTGATGGGCAGCAACGCGTTAGAAGTAACGCATTACTGTAATCTGATTACTTTTTCAAGTAACGAGTAAAGTAAGGGAGTACATTTGCAAAAACAGTAATTAGATTTCTGTTACTTTCCTGCAAGCTGGCTGCGTTACTGCGTTACTCAAAGGTAGTTGGTTTTTTTTTCGTGAGACTGAACGTATTCGCGACGTGCAGATATACGTAAACAGACAACATGGAGCGCGAGAGCGACCGAGACCGTGCAGCGTTTAATGCTTGGAAGTAGCGACATTACATTGAGTTTGACTCAGTCAAAGATGGTAAAGACATTAGTGTCCACGGTACACTCTGCGTCAGGGGGACTTTTACCTACACGGAGAATTCTACCTTACATCTAAGCAAGCACCTAGCAAACCGGCACAGGAACGTAAAACTCACTGATAAATAAACCTCGGGCTCCCCCTACTGACATGACCGCTGCGGCTACCACATCCTCCAACTGCCCCTCTCCCGCTAAACAGGTGAAAATAGACGAAGTAGATTCTGAACCGTTCCGACGCCTCGTTGAAAAAAAACACCGACTAAAAGTGGTGTCAAGCTGCCGCACAGAAAGTCATTTGCACCAGTGGAACGGTTGTTCAGTTTAGGTGGATTGGTGCTTTCCCCGGAAAGGAACAGACTGTCTGATAAGAGATTTGAGCAGCTTTTGCTGATGCGATAATAACCACAGTTTCACTCCAAAAGAAAACAAAAAACCATAGGGCGTTGTCAGGGTAGCCATAAACTGAGACCTTAAATGTGGCATGCAACAGCATTTTCTCTGTTTTGTCAAACGCATTATTGTTCCTCACTGCACTTTACCACCTGTTAAAAGATGTAAATGTTAATAATTTGGAAAATAATCAATAGAGACAGATTTTCATTTATGTATGTTTTTATGTGTGTGTGTGTGTGTACGTGTGTGTGTGTGTGTGTATATATATACATATATATATATATATTTGTGCATCATGATTTTGAAAAGTAACTAGGTAAAGTAATTAGTAAAGTAACTAATTACTTTTGAAAACAAGTAATCAGTAAAGTAACTGGATTACTTTCTAGGATAAGTAATCAGTAGTTAGTAACTAATTACAATTTCCAAGTAACTTGACCAACACTGGCTGACACTGGTCCAGCAGAGGGCGCCACGACATCACTAGTCTGAAGACGGCCAACACGCAGTCTGAGACCACCTCCAGTTTGAACATTTCATGTGTGTTTCATTAGGGTGAGCAAACGTCCTCTTTTGCCCGGATATGTCCACTTTTTACATCCTGTCCGGGGCGTCCAGGGGTGTTTTATAAATTCATGAACTTGACTGACGCTTTGCGCAGAGTAATACGGTACTACTGTGTTGCCTGTGACGTAATCCCAGAGAGCCTGACTAGTGGGTGGCTCTGCTGTGCTCAGGAACAGAGCAGAGGAAGCAGATGTCGGAGCAGCAAAGCGCAGTGCAGCTTCACAGATGAGCTGCAAAAAAAATTCCCCCGCTTTCCGTCCCGGTCGCGACAAATGGGAGGCGGAGTGCACCGTGTGCAAAGCTGGCACCTATGTTTCGGTGTCTAATAAAGGTGCCGGAGACCTGAAAGCTCACACGGATACAGAGAAACACAAAAAAGCTGTGCGAGGTGAGAGTTCTTCAGCAAAGCTGACTGACTTCCTTGTTAGACCCGGAAACACAGAGGATGCTGTCAATGCAGCGGAGGGGGCGTTGACATTTCATACTGTCAAACACCATAGCAGCTGTTATAGACATTTCTTTCCCCCCATCAATATATTTATTGAGTTCTTTTCATAGACATTTCTTTGAAACTGAACTTTCCCATCAATTTAAATATATTTATTGAGTTCTTTTGATCATAGATGTTTTGGCCTTTGATACATAGATAAACAACAACAATACATCACATGCTCTTCTTGCACTTTAAGTACCAAACAAATATTGAGCAAACTTCTGCAGTTTTAGCTTAGTTGCTGGTTTTGTCATCAAGTCAGCAATCATGTTGTCAGTGGAACAATATTTTAGACATATCCTCCCACTATTTACGGTTTCACGTGTGAAATGATATTTTATATCACTATGTTTACACCTTTGCCGGTTAACTGGGTTCCTGGCTAGTGCGATAGCTCCTTGGTTGTCATCGAATGCCTTGGTTTGAGCATATTGATATTTATCAATTCCTTTGAGCATCTGTTGCAAATACATACACTCCTGTATAGCTGACGCTAAGGCCATGTATTCTGCCTCGCAGGTAGATAATGCTACTGTTGGTTGTTTTCTGCTCTTCCACGAAATCAGAGAGCTTCTCTGACTCAGACTGACACAGAAACCTGTGGTGCTACGTCGGTCTGTGACCTCCGATGCCCAGTCTGCATCACTATGGACAGACTATCAGACCTAGTGCATCTGTGCTGTCCCTTTTGAAACACAATCCACGGTTTGTTGTACCTTTGAGATACCTGAACACGTGCTTCACAGTGTTCCAGTGCTCTTCACTTGGTTCTGCAAGATGCTGAGAAAGTTTGCTGACCACGAAACTTAAGTCTGGTCTAGTGCATGTAGTCAAATAGATCAAACTTCCCACTGCTTCTCTATACACCCTTGGCTCTTCCAATTTTTTAGCATCATCATTGTATTCAAGTTTAGACTCGCACGGGGTCTCTCGAGGTCTACATTCTTGCATACCAAATCTGGAGAGAATTTTGTTGACATACATCTCTTGCGTCATAGTGACTTGACCATCTGACTGTTTGAGATCTATACCTAGAAATTTGTTCAACTTTCCCAGGTCCTTCATTTTAAATCTCTCAGTGAGCATCGTTTTAACACTTTTCACAATCCCCTCAGTGTTAACAGCAATAATCAGATCATCAACCCACACAATCACAATCACTTTTTCATTTTGTTTTTCCCTTGTGCGCAGACAGTTATCAGTGGTTTTTTGTTTGAAACCATTTTCAGTGAGATATGTATGCAACAGAGTATTCCAGTTCCTGCCTGACTGCTTAAAACCACACAGGGACTTCTGTAATTTACATACCAACTTTTCTCCTGATTTTGACTTTTTCCCATAACCTTCGGGCTGTTCTAGGAAAACCTCACAATTAATGAGTGCATGTAGATATGCGGTTTTCACATCCACTTGATGTAAAATTAAACCTTCTTGCGCTGCCTTTTGCATGACTATTCCAACAGTGGTCATGTGTTGTGGAAAAGAGTAAAAATTCCGATGCAGAAATACTGAGTAAATAAGTAATTTAATGAACAGAAAAGAAATGATCGGAGCTCCGAGGCATAAACACAGCACCACCAACAGAACAGATGCAACAAGTGCAAGAGCTCAAATGAATGCGAGTGCAAGTGCAAAGAGATGAGGAAGATGGAGGTCTTTTATACAGTGGACTGGGAAGGACGAGGATAAGGAAAGGGGAGGGGAGGATGAGAGGAGACAAAACAAAGAATACCTCACCCTGGTGGGACACGAGGAGAATGTCCCGCGAAGGTCATACAGTGAAACTCACAGATTACCCGGGAGGCCAAGAATACTTATTTTCCATTACAATATGCAGGGATTTGAACCACACTTTAATAAGTCAGTCAAACAATGACATCAGGCTTAATGTGCATTTATTTGTGTAACAATAGATGGTTCACACAGAACAGCATGACATGAATGTGATCATGAAGACACAATCAGCAACGAACTGTGCGTGTGTTGGGTGTGTCACAAACACACACACGCACATGTGTGTGTTTGTGAGAGAGACAGACAGTGGGTGAGAGAGAGAGAGAGAAAGTAAAGAAAACCTAAACTTAAGCTAAAAGTAACAAAATAAAAGAAGAAATATTAAAGAGTTTTGTTTGTCTACTTGACTTGTTGTGGCTGAGTCGAGCAAAAATAATTTGGCACTTATTGGCTACACTGATGCGACAACCAGACTCTCTGACAGTGAGCGAATGATGAGGGCTTATGTTGGATGAGCTTCTTCCAAGGTGGTCCTGGGAGTTTGTACTGTACCGTTCGGGTCCGGTACCGCGCAGGGAGCTTGGATTAGCAACACCGACCGTCGAGGTGGAACTGCCCGTTCTGCTCTGTCCTGCAGGTGGCTTCACTGGCGTTTTGGCATCAGAGTAGAGTCTTTCTTCTTAACCCGTTGTCATTTTGGTGATCAAACGAATTACACGGTTACGAGGAAGGAAAAACTGCTTGGCTGGTCCAAAAAGAAAAGTTGCAAAAATCACACTCTCGGGGCCGAGGATGAGCCAGTTGAGATTGGGCAGTAAATTAAAATTAAAAATAATGGTCACTGGACGAGGCTGAGTTGTTTCTGCTACTGTCTTAAATTGGCCTTTTGCCAGAAATTAGGAAAAATTAAGTTGACAAAAAATTAGAATAAGGGCGACACGGTGGCGCAGTGGTTAGCGCTGCTGCCTCACAGCAAGAAGGTCGTGTGTTCGATTCCGGGCCTGGGACCTTTCTGTGTGGAGTTTGCATGTTCTCCCCGTGTCTGCGTGGGTTCTCTCCGGGTTTTCCGGCTTCCTCCCACACTCCAAAAACATGCATGTGAGGTCAATTGAACACTCTAAATTGTCCGTAGGTGTGCATGTGAGTGTGAATGGTTGTTTGTCTCTATGTGGCCCTGCGATGAACTGGCGACTTGTCCAGGGTGTCACCCTGCCTTCACCCTAAGACAGCTGGGATAGGCTCCAGCAGACCCCCGTGACCCTGAATAGGAATAAGCGGGCATAGAAGATGAATGATGAATGAAAATTAGAATAAAGAAAAATTACGAAGACAAAAACACTAGACAAGACGACACGAAGAAAGACTAACAACACTCAGGAAAACTAAAACTAACTTTGAGACAAAGGAACTGAATTCACTGGTATATAATATATATCATCTTATGCTATTTGCATCTGATGAATATGTGTGTGGTGTCGGGTTCGTTGCTGATAAAGAAATGAAACAACAACCAAAAATGAAATAGAAGAACATGAAGAAATAAAAAACGTGTGATCCTTCGTATGGTGGATAACTTACGAAAGTTAGGAAACAGTTGAGGAAGATACAGCGTTCAGAGCACATTAAACCATACATTACATAAAACATATATTTATATTTAAATACCTATCAACCTATCTAAGCATGCATACAGAAGTAGGAGGAAGTTTATATAGTTATATAGTTTATATTTAAAAGATAACTGAAAGATTTAATAGATTAAACATTCAGGCACTTATATGGGCACGTATACAAATATGTTTATATGCATGAATAGATATATGTATCTGTGGTTGTCAATATTTAAAAGGTGTATGTATAGATTGAAGTAACAGTCGCCTGTTAGAAGATTAGAAGAGAGGGTTAGAAGAGTGATTCAAAGTCCATTAATACTTTATTTTTGATGGTGGTGACAGATATGTGACTTCCAGATGTCTCTGTAAAAGGGAAAATGTCTTTAGCAGACAATGTTAAACACACGAGTGTTTAACATTGTCTGATATTGAGATGTTCAGGAACATCTGTGTTGAGGATGGCCCTTGGAATGTTCTGCAGAGAGATAACGGTCGTAAAACTAGCGCAGGCCGCCAGTGGGACCAGTCACTGCCTGGAACCAGGTCGTCTGAGAAAGCTTTGGAGTGGACTCCCAACTGTGATTGGTGGGTGAAAGCGGGTGTTTTACGGATTTAAGATTTTAAGTAGGAGATAGTCGCAAAGAGAGTAGCATCACAGCCAATCAGGTACCACCTTTAGTTCCTCCAAACATGGTTCACCGGAAGGCCATGCTGCAATAAATTCCAATTGTCCAGGTGAACAACATTAGGTCCAGATGTGGCACTACAAAACCCAATGATTGCATCCCAAATGAGTGCACTGTCGAACCCTCTGATAAATATAACCTTTAAAACAGAGGCTAATTTGATGTTTATTTCTGCTTCGTGAAATCTTGTTTTTCCTGATGGTTCATTTGTTCTTCAACCACCATTTTTCATGGAAACAGTATTATCTCAGATTCGTGCTCTGCGGCACGATTGTTAACCGGAACTAGAAGGAGACAGCATATTACTCCAATCTTTGCTTCCTTGCATTGGCTGCCTGTCAAATTTAGAATTGAATTTAAGATTCTAGTTTTAACTTGCAAAGCTCTTCATTCTCAGGCTCGTTCTTATATTAGGGAAGTTTATCATCCTCCAAGAGCCCTTCGCTCTGAGGATTCAGGTCTTTTAGTCATCCCAAAAATTTCTAGAGTTAGGTCAGGAGGTAGGTGTTTCAGTTTTCTGGCACCTTTATTTTGAAATCATCTTCCAGCCTCGGTGAGGGGGGCAGACACAGTTAGTTTATTTAGGAGTAGACTTAAGACTTTCCTTTTTCTTAAAGCTTATAGTTAGATTCCATCCACTGTCAGTTAAGCTGCTATAGGCTTACGCCATGGAGGGAGATCTTTCGCTCCCGTTACAGGGATCGTTGCTCTGTGCAGGCGGAGCCTCTATCACTCTCCTCACCCAATCAATCTTTGACTCTTTTGACTCTATCTACTCTGTCCAAACTAGCTCTCATTATGCTTTGTATAGTATGCTGGATATGCATGATACCGCCGCAGTCTCTGTGTCCCCGGCAGGTGATGACCACTGCGCCAGGAGCTGGACTTGTCCTGGGGTCGGTGAGATTGTCCATCGGGGATGGCTCTTGCCTTCCAATAGCATGGACACTTAAAGCATGGACACTTAAAGACAGCAGCCTTGAATTATTTCCTATTCTTTGTGTTTATATCCGTTTTGTGAATGCCTGGTTGGTGTATTTGTTTTTCACTCTGTCCTGTCTGCCACCCTGGCTCACTCTACTCCTTTCTCTCTTTCTCTGTATCTCCTCTATTTTTGTATTTCACCCCAACTACTCATAGGCAGATGATGGCCCTCT
Organism: Thamnaconus septentrionalis; assembly: GCA_009823395.1. NCBI lineage: Eukaryota > Metazoa > Chordata > Actinopteri > Tetraodontiformes > Monacanthidae > Thamnaconus > Thamnaconus septentrionalis. The sequence goes on along the minus strand of CM020514.1, from coordinate 1,026,917 downwards.
GGAGTCTGGTTCTGCCCTAGGTTTCTTCCACAACCTGAACTGGAAAGTGTCCAGAAAATTGAGGATCTCTTAAAACCCCTTAACCTACCTCCTATATCAAAAAAACAAAATGAAGCATTATCAGCTCCAATAACAGAGATTAAACTAAATGGTGCCATTTCTACTCTGAAGACAAATAAATCACCTGGTCCAGATGGCTTTCCCTCTGAGTGGTACAAGATTTTCGAGGCTGAATTGATGCCAGTCCTCCTCCAAGCTTGTAATACAACATTAGCAGACGGCAAAATGCCTCCATCTTGGAATGAGGCAATAATGTCGGTTATTCCCAAAGACGGAAAAAATAAACTGTGGTTCGTACAGACCTATTTCTGTACTTAATGTTGACTACAAACTTTACACAACCATCCTTGCCAGAAGACTTGATAAGATCCTGCCCCAGCTTGTACATAAAGATCAGACAGGTTTTATATCACAAAGACAGACTCATGATAACATGAAGCGATCCCTCCACATACTATCAGACAGAATAATATTTCTGCTTGTTTAATTAGTCTAGATGCTCAGAAGGCCTTTGACTCGGTGAGTTGGCCTTTTCTTTACAAAGTCTTAGAAAGATTTGGCATGGACCACTTTTTTATCAGAGCGATTTGTGAATTACACATCCAACCATCGGCTCGAATAAAAGTAAACGGATATCTCTCAGATAGCATTAAATTAGAACGTGGCTTGAGACAGGGATGTCCGATCTCACCCCGGTTGTTTGCACTCTATATAGAGCCTTTAGCTCAATGGAAAAGACAAACTATACTATACTATATAACCAAACTGTAGAGGGCATTTGTGTTAATTGAGATGTCCACAAGGTGGCATTGTATGCAGATGATGTTTTAGTTTATTTAAATAACCCTACTAAATCGCTTCCAACATTAATGATGCTTCTTGAAACATTTGGTAAACATTCAGGATATAAATTAAATGTACAAAAAACAAATATTGTAACTATCAACTATCAACCCACCAAATAATTTAGGGAGAAATTTCATGTTAATTGGAACCATAACTCACTAAAATATTTAGGAATAAACTTGCCAAAAAATATTCAAGCGCTGGCAGAGATTAACTATAGTCCCCTCTTAACTAAAATTAAAGAAGACATACAAAGATGGAACTCAGTCTCCTTCCTCAGTCTTAATCACAGAATTGAATCTGTGAGAATGAATATTCTCCCACGGTATCTTTTCCTCTTCCAAGCACTACCTGTAGAAATTTCATCAAAACAATTCTCTGAATTCCACAAGATTATTTCCAGATACATATGGCATGGGAAAAAACCCAGAATCCGATTTAAAACACTGCAACTTCCCAAAGAGCAAAGGGGAATGGCTCTACCTAATTTTAGAGATTATTTCTTTGCAGCACAGCTCACGTCCTTGATTCATTTATGTAATCCATTTTACAAAGCCCGATGGAAGGACATCATACTTTCTACTCTGGTTGACCCACCAATACAAGCTGTTTTACCTTTTAAAAATCTGGGAAGATTAATAGATACGGTCCAGAATCCTTGGATCAAAACGCATTTGAAGATTTGGAATATGATAAGAGATGAGTACAAACTGAACAATAAGTTGCAGATAATTCAATGGTGTGCCTATGATCCTGATTTTAGACCCAATAAAATAGACAAGGGCTTTAAGTCATGGACTTCAAAGGGAATAACAACATACTACTCTCTCACAAAAAAGGGACAACTTAAAAACTTCGAAAAGTTGAGGGAAGATTTTAATCTTGAAAAAAATGATCTTTATAGATTTCTCCAACTACGCAACCGATTTGATAACAATATCAAAAAGCAAACAGATTTAAATGACCCGGTACTGATTATCTTTATTGATGCTTACCAAAGTAGAGCAAATAAAGGTGTTATTTCCAGGATCTATAAAGGTTTATTGTCAAAGAAGTCCTTCAGTACAAAATATGTTAAAGACAAATGGGAGAGGGAGGGTAATTTATTAATATCACAAGAAGGCTTGGCATTTGTCAATCCCAGTGGAAATGCACCAATTCTCATGTGTGGCGGGAGTTTGGATGGAAGTGTTTGCTTCGTTTCTTTATTACACCACGACAAAAGGCATTCTCGACTGGAGGAAAAGCTGTATGCTAGAGACAGTGTGGACACCAGGAAGCCAATCACTGGCATATTTTTTGGGATTGTACAGCGGTTAAGCCTTTCTGGACCGAACTTCACAAAATACTAAGAAGCCTTTTTAACACTAGTCTACCAATGCAGTTTTCTGCTTTATTTTTTAGGGATTTTGGATTCACAGGTCAGACGAAATGACAAATATTTATTTGGTATCTTGACAAACGCTGGCAAAAAAGCCCTCACTAGGCATTGGTTGCACCCTGAGCCACCTACGATACTGGAATGGATCAACATCGTGAATGACATTTACCTTATGGGAAAGATTACCTTCTCCCTGCGCTTTCAGAAATGCATTTTCACTAAACGCTGGACCAAGTGGGTTGAATATGTTGGTGCCCTGTAATTTGAAGAGCCGAAAGGATGTATCAGCTGCTTTTGTTTTCAATTGTTTGTTGTTTTGGTGAGCCTAATGATTATACATTGTTAAATCTTACTGACAGACTTTTCTCTTTTGTTTCCAATGTCATGCATACTTGTATTTCCCGTTGGTCTAGAAGTTTTCAAAAAGAACATACCTGGTGTTTTGTATTTTGTTCAGTTTTGTTAAAAAAGAAAATAAAAATGTTGTGAGTGGCAAATATTTACTGTACCATCTGAGAGTATACACTGTATTGCATCTTATTGCCATTCTTAAATAAAAAATGTTAAAAAAAAAAAAAAAGAAAAGAAATCAACCTAACCAGAAATGACTGGTTAAACAACAATTCCCCCCTGGTAATTCATCGATTGACGTATTATTGTCGATTGAACAAAGGCTCTCCAGCGTTGATGCCAGATTAAACCTAATGGAAATACTCCACAAAGATTTCCAGGCGATGCGCGAGTCGCTGGAATTCAGCCAGCAACAGATTGTCTCCCTAGCCGCAGAAAACAAGGAGCTGCGAGAGTCGGTTAAATCTCTCACTGAGGGAATGAGCCAACTCTGTAAAGACAATAAATATCTAAAAGAAACAGTCTTAGACCTCCAGGCACGCAGCATGAGGGACAACCTGGTGTTCTCAGGGATCCCCGAAAAGGCAGAGGAAGACCCGGAGAGGACGGTTGCGGACTTCCTAACGAAGAACCTGAAGCTTCCTACGGAGACCGTCAAGACCATCACCTTCCACCGGGTACATCGTCTTGGAGGGAAGAAACCTGACAGCCGCTGGATGGCAAACTAACCCATAATCCAGACGAAATTAACCAATGATTCAGAGATTTCTACAAAAAATGATATTCTTCCGATAATAACCCTTCAGAAGCCTCTATAGATAACTTTCTTAATAGTATTGTGCTACCTAAATTAAATCAGGAACAGGCTACTACAATGGACGCAGATCTCAGTCAGGCGGAGTTTGAAGAAGCCTTGGCACAAATGCCATTAAATAAAGCCCGAGGACCTGATGGTTTCCCAGTAGAATTTTTTCTAAGGCACTTTGGCCAACTGTTGGTCCTACCTATTATAGAATGGCTAGAGAGATCCTAAATACTGGACTTCTCTCTTCAAACATGAATTCTGCAAACATTAGCCTCATACTCAAACCTGACAAAGACCCATCGCTCCCAACTAGCTACCGACCAATATCGTTAATCAATACTGATCTTAAAATTATTTGTAAAGCAATAGCTAGACGACTAGAAAAAATTACTCCATATATAATCCATCCTGACCAAACAGGGTTTATTAAAGGTAGAGACTCAACTTCCAATGTACGTAGATTAATCAATCTGATAGATTACACTAACGCCAATAATCTACAAACAACAATTGTTTCGCTAGATGCAGAAAAAGCATTTGACAGGGTCAATTGGAGTTTCTTATTCGCAACGCTACAAAAATTTGGTTTCGGGAATTTGTTTATATCCTGGATACGAACATTATATAGCTCTCCGTGCGCCTCAGTTAGAACGAACAGCCAGATCTCTCAAAGGTTTAATCTGCAACGAGGCACAAGACAGGGCTGCCCTCTCTCCCCTTCCACTATTTGAAATGTTCATTGAACCTCTGGCAGCTGCAATTCGGCAAAATAAGAATATCAAAGGAGTCCAAATTTCAACATCCGACCATAAAATAAGCCTATATGCCGATGACGTATTATTATTTCTTCGACATACACAATCCTCACTTGCTGAAGTTATCACCCTTATTGACAATTTCTCTTGTATTTCGGACTATTCAATAAATTGGGCAAAATCTACAAACAACAATTGTTTCGCTAGATGCAGAAAAAGCATTTGACAGGGTCAATTGGAGTTTCTTATTCTAACGCTACAAAAATTTGGTTTCGGAATTTGTTTATATCCTGGATACGAACATTATATAGCTCTCCGTGCGCCTCAGTTAGAAACGAACAGCCAGATCTCTCAAAGGTTTAATCTGCAACGAGGCACAAGACAGGGCTGCCCTCTCTCTTCCACTATTTGAAATGTTCATTGAACCTCTGGCAGCTGCAATTCGGCAAAATAAGAATATCAAAGGAGTCCAAATTTCAACATCCGACCATAAAATAAGCCTATATGCCGATGACGTATTATTATTTCTTCGACATACACAATCCTCACTTGCTGAAGTTATCACCCTTATTGACAATTTCTCTTGTATTTCGGACTATTCAATAAATTGGGCAAAATCTACAAACAACAATTGTTTCGCTAGATGCAGAAAAAGCATTTGACAGGGTCAATTGGAGTTTCTTATTCGCAACGCTACAAAAATTTGGTTTCGGGAATTTGTTTATATCCTGGATACGAACATTATATAGCTCTCCGTGCGCCTCAGTTAGAACGAACAGCCAGATCTCTCAAAAGTTTAATCTGCAACGAGGCACAAGACAGGGCTGCCCTCTCTCCCCTTCCACTATTTGAAATGTTCATTGAACCTCTCGCAGCTGCAATTCGGCAAAATAAGAATATCAAAGGAGTCCAAATTTCAACATCCGACCATAAAATAAGCCTATATGCCGATGACGTATTATTATTTCTTCGACATACACAATCCTCACTTGCTGAAGTTATCACCCTTATTGACAATTTCTCTTGTATTTCGGACTATTCAATAAATTGGGCAAAATCCACAGTGCTACCGCTTAATTGTAAATTTAATCGAACCTCTCTAGCACCACTGCAAGCCAGTAACAGACGATATTTAGGTATCAACTTCTCTCCCAACCTATCAGACTTAATGCAACTCAATTTCATCCCGCTATTAAAGAAAATAGAAAACGATTTAATTCGATGGAGAAACTTACCCATATCTCTTTTAGAGAAAGTTGCGACGGTAAAAATGATGGTTTTACCTAAGTTAAACTACCTTTTCTCAATGATTCCACATCAACCCCCTGCTCAGTGGTTTAAAACCCTGAACTCAAACGTCACAATGTTTCGTGACACCTGGTGGCCGTTTGGTCGAATCGCAACGGAAACCTTCAAAATAGTTAAATATAAAAAAGGTCAATTTTTGTCAAAAACGACTTTTCAGAGGTCCAGTCGTTAATGAGCGCCGGCCCGATTTTTCCAGCGTTGCTATTCGAGAGTTTTGAGCAAAAAGGGGGAAATTCCAACTCTGCTAGCGCGATTTAGCCGCCCGCCATTGGAATTCAATGGCAATGCGGGCTAGCACATTGGCTAACCTGGCAAAACATTCTCCCCCGCCACACACACCCACAAGGGGCCGTTCTGCATTACCTACCTGGGTTCTGGCTAACCCTGAGGCGCAAGGTATTTCCATCCAAGTACGAACCAGGCCTGTTACAGATTGGTTTCTGAGAACAAAAGAAAATAATGGAGAGTCTCTGCCACAACCACACCTTAAAACCTTCAGCACATGCTTTTTTTCTTTCCGACACTGCATTTTCTTTTTTTTTATACCACCAGTTATGGACTAGAGATCCACTGAGGTCTCCGCACAAAAGTTTGAGTTGTAAACACTGTGATATTAGCTGCAAGTGCAGGAAAGGCCGATTTGAGGAACTTATTTGTGCTGTGAGGCAAGATTATAGATTATCATGATCTTTGAGGTTCTGTTCAAATATGGTGCATTTGTCTGAGGATGAAAGGCAAGAAAATGAAATCAAAGAAAAAAAGCTTTTTTATTTACTTGTAGCATCATTGTTTATTTTCTCCTCCTGTATCTTACAGTTGTAGACTGTATACACTACATATATACTTCAGACTTCATACATTGATTCAATTGCACTGTTTGTGCTGTTACCTTTTTCCTCTTTTGACAGTGGTGATGGACCATGACAGCCAACAGTCTGAACTGTTGGTTGTGTTTGCTGTGATAATTCAGCCTTCCTTTGCACAACTTTCACCTTGTTGTCACTAATTTTATTCCCTCAGCGATCAACATAGTTTAAAGCAGTTCTCCATCTCAAAGACATAAAGACTCCATCTCCTCACAAAGTGCAGAGAATAGCCGCGCTTACTTTGAGAAAGACTGAATTAGTTTGACTGACTTATGCTACTTTGTTTTCTTGTTTTTTCCCCCGTTGATGATTCAGAATGTTCTTCTTTTGGCTAAATTTCCCACTGGAATCCCACATGAGGGATTTCAAATGAAGCTCTTTTTACCACATTTTCTCTGGTGGTTTAGTTGTTGATCATTTTGGAGGTAAATGAGATGAAATGAGTGGTTTCCGAATTCCTTTTGTTGTGGTCATGCAGCAGTGAACTGTGGAAAAAGGATTGCTCACGTACAAATCTGTTATTTGGGACACATGAGGTTGAGACAGATTTCTTTCTCATTGTTGTAATCTGATATTTAACATCATGCATCATTGCATATTGTGCTACTATATTTGTAACATTACATTTATATGTTGGAGTTATTACATTGAGTTGAATGTATAAATGTATTGAATGTTACTATATGTAGTGCTTTGGTGTATATTTGATGATCATGATCAGTGCCCTGGGGATGTTGAAAACCTTGTGAGCGAAGACTGTGTAACTCATTAAGTCTCATAAACAGTGACCTGGCTGACCAGAGAGTGGTCAGCTGAAGGAAGTGCCTTTGCAACCGTCATAAAGTTTGCGACCCGTCCAGTCACAGGGATGGGAACTTGTGACCTGAGCTTGTCTTGCTGCAGAATGGTTTCAACAGGTCACACCGGAAGGAAGGATGGACCATTTGGCTCACGGCCAAATAAGGACCTGCTTCCAGATTCATAAACAATGACAGTAACACCCAGCAACTGAAGGGGGAAGAATGGACAACCAATCAGAGGACGACACTGGAGAAGACATTCAAATCAGGAGTCAGATTGTTTGTCTTTGCATCTAAGGACTTTCTGGGGAGAAAGTTGTCAGTCTGACTCCGGCGACGGCCAGGACTCGACTCCAGAGATCTCTTCATCAGATCTCTGTAACAAATGTCTTGTTCTTCTTTGCACTAAAACTTGTTCAGATTCTATTTGTCTCTTTTCCTCATTAAACGAACACGCAGTTTGGTAGCATGATATTAGGTAAAGGAACCAAACCAACATCATTCAATCAAATATTGCTTTTCTTTCTGGCATGCCTTTGGCTGTGAACAGGTGGCGAGCGCCGTGAGCCAGCGCGGAATGACTGTGGAAGACGTGGTCATGTCAGCCATGGACAACTCATACTTACCTGGCAGGGGAGATACCATGATCAAGAAGGTGGTTCACCCAGGGCGAGGCGCGACCATTGCACTCCGGTTGTGCTGACCCCTGCGAATTCCCCAAATGTGGGAATCTCGACTGCATAATTTCTGGTAGTGGGGGACTGCGTTCGCGCTCTCCCCTGATCAAGTGTTGAAAAGCAAGAGTACATTCTCTCGTACGCCAGTAAGAAATGCTGTCTGTCCAGCGTGGACTACGCTGGTGACCAGATGGCTTCTTAAATCATGATATGTTGTCTTGAGAGGCTTTCTGACCGATTGTTGAGCTTCTCACTTGGCTGCGTTCATCGGTGTGCTGGCGAAGTTTCCGTGGCTCCGTTTGGATTGTACACAAACCTCTTGTGTTAGTGTCCAATTTCTCTCCTCATTGTCTGTTCCCTGAGTTTCAGTTTCAAATCACTGATGGAACTAGAAAACATTTGGTGACACCTATATATTAGTGTGTGACGTTGAAAAAGAGAAGACCCAGAGACACCACATGTGATTTAAAATTTGACAGTTAAACAATTGACACTGATTTAGATATTAGTTGTTGAAATATGGACTGACAACGTTAAGACTTAGAGCAAGACATTCCATTTGAAAGATGTGCATGTATGTAAAGATAGATATTGCTCAGTGTT